>VZQC01000005.1:288041-451020 GCA_009823505.1 Rhizomys pruinosus | reverse complement strand
TTTCAGGAGATCTTCAACTCCAGGAAGTTGTATTATTACTTCTACGTGAGGAACCTGGCATAATCCCTCTCATTCATTAATAAAAATTGAGTATAGAAATAAATAAGAAAAATAAAATATTTAATGAATAATAATAACTTCCTTATCATAAACCTAGAAAATGAGACCAAACAAAATATCATTATAAGATTTGTTAAATAGCTTGATTTCAAATATAATACTCTGGATTTTGATTTTTTCTATCACTTAAACAATGATTTAAAAATTTTCACTTTGTTCCACTCTCTATTGTAAATTCCATAAGCAATTCCACTTATAAAAAAATTCTGAGAATTCCACCCAAAGCAGAAGCTACAAGAGGGGCATGATGGCTAAGAAGAAGGGATTCGCTTCACTTGTAGCTGCTCAGTGCTGATGAGGCACAGACAAAGAAGAGAAGGGGAACGAGGTGGGAAGCACATGCTGATGCATATGAATTTAACAGATCAATCTGTAAGTGATCATTTTCAGGACATTGGACTTTCTTACTTTCAAATACAGTGCATTTTCCTATAAAGTGCTAACATATTTTAGGACTGATGAACAAACAGGAACTAAATACAATGCAGTAGTAGTAATTAACCATACTCCTAACAATCACAGAAACAATTATTTATATTTTAAACTATTTACCTCTGAGAACCCAGTGCTTCAAATTCCTCTGTCATTGCTTTATATTGCAGGGTAAGTTTGTATGAAGATGACTGTCATCCATGTGTGCTCTTTGGCTTGTTTTTCCTCTTCTTAAACTATGTGTTGAGGAACTCCTCTCTTCACTGGCAAGTGTTGGCAGCTGCTGCACTCAGTGAGTGGATGTCGAAGCACTGTTTTTTCATTTTAAATGCAAACTTTAGGCCATCATTTGTCCCAGGAAATAAATTGCCTCAGGGAAATATTTTCAATGGTAAAATTTGTAGATCAAACAGGTATAATATTTTAAAAATATTTTGTTTATTATTTTTATTTTATTTGTATGAGTATGTTGCCTGCATATGTAAGAGTGCCTGCATTGTGCAATGCCTATGGAGATCAGAAGATGACTTCAGAACCCCTGGTACTGGGGTTACTGATGGTTGTTAGTTAGCTGCCATGTGGGTGCTTGTAATTGAAACCTGGTCCTATGCAAAAGCAGCCAGTGCTCTTAATCACTGAGTCATCTTTCTATCTCCAGCATCTTTCCTTTTCTTTACTATCTAGTTTTGACAGAGTGTCTTGGTATGTAGCCCACACTGACTTTGAAGTAAAAATCTTCTACCACATCCACCAGAGATTATAGATATATAAAAATTTACCTGAGCCAGATATAGCTTTTGTCACTCTAATAACACAAAAATTAATATACCCATTCATATATATTATATATATAAAATATATATTATACAATATATTATATAATACATATTAAATATATAATATTAAATTATATATAAATTATATATAATATATATTAAATTTATATGTGTATAATATATTATACAGTATATAGTATATATTAGATATATATAATATATATTAAATTTTGATATTAAATCTTCAGTTTTGTCCTTCAGTCTTTTGGTGACAGGGTCTCCTTGAAGCCACTTCTTTTGAACTAACTACTTGGACAAGGTTGGCCTTGATCTCACAGAGATTTTCCTGCCTGTGGTCTCAATTGCTGAGATTGAAAGCAGTGGTCATTGGTCCTGACTCTAGCATGTGTTTGGTCATTAATATATTATTTATTTCATATCAAAAGTGAAAACTTTGCAGTGTCAGATAGATATTAATAAGGATAAATATGGAAGGTGGAATGCATAAGTATTAATTGAATAACCACTATGTGGCTTTAGATTCTAGATATGTTATAGGTTTACAAAAATAGATAGTGATAAACACACACTCTGTAAATAGATTTTGCTATTGTATGTGCACAGCTCCTAAAATATAAGGATCTTTCATAAGAAAAATGGTGCCAGTGATAGTTCCTGTTAGGATTTTATTGTTGCAAACGTCCTCTGGGCTTTGACAATTCATTCATTCTTCCCTGCTACTTGATACAGACTATCTTTTTTAGTTTTTATTCATTATTTTTATTTTATGTGTAGAAGTGTATTGCCTGCAGGTATGTAAGTGCACCCATGTCATGCAATGCTTATAGAGTTTAGGAAAAGTTGTCAGATTCCCTAGCAAATAGAGTTACTGATGGTTATTACTCTCAATGTGGGTTCTGGGAATTGAACCATGGTCCTCTGAAAGAGCAGCCAGTGCTCCTAACTGCTCATCCATCTCCCCAGCCCTAATAGAATCTCAATTCCAAGACTGCCAAATGGCCATAAGAGCTTGATGTTAGGCAAAGAAAATATAACTAAGTAACATTATACTTCTAATTATTAATTACTAATTATTTACTAAGCAAAATTGTTAGTGATCTCATGAACAGTATAATAGTTTTGATACTAATATGTTGATGATAGGTAGTTATTATGTTACCATAAATTATTCACATATAGTCTGTTTTATTTTTTTTTCCATTTTGAACATGGGTTTTGTCTTTTAAAACAAAATTTGACAGTCTAAATTTTCTGTCACATTAAGATATTCACTAACAATTTTGTTTAGTAAATAATTAGTAATTAATAATTAGAAGTATAATGTTACTTAGTTATCTTTTCTTTGCCTAACATCAAGCTCTTATGGCCATTTGGCAGTCTTGGAATTGAGATTCTATTAGAGCTCAGTCCTTTAACCAGAGTTCATTATTACATGATTTTTTAAATTCACTCTATAATAACCAGAACACATGTTTTATAGGTTTTATTTCTCTTTTATTGTTTCTCATTTTGGTGATGTGAATGAGAAATATTCCTCATGTATTTAAACATTTGAAATATTTTTGCCAGCTAGTGTCACTCTTTAGGGAAGGTGGTGGGGTCCACAGAATGTGTGGTCTTTAAGAAGGAAGCATTTCATTATAGCTGGGTTTGAGGATTCATATTCTCTTCCCTCTATCAGCTTATGCCCTTCGATTCCTGGCTCAATGGAAGATGTGAGCCCTCATATTTTTGCTGCAGCAGAGCATGTCTTCTTGGTCATTTACACTTATCCCCTTGGAAGCATTAGCACAAATGAACTTTTCGTAATATGTTCCTTCCTCATGGGGATTCATCACAGCTATAGGAAAGTAAGTAATTGACCCATATTCTTGTGATCTGTGTAGTATTGTCTGGCATGAATAAATCACTATGTAGACCAGGCTAGCCTAAATCTCAAAGCGATCCTCCTGTTTCAGCGTCTGAGTTATGGAATTAAATACATCTCGTCATGACAAGTAGTATTAGTTATCTTTTTTCTAAAGTCATTGCCCTTATACCAGTTCTATTTGAGGAACGAATCTACATTTCTGTAGTGTGATTTTCCTCCAAGAATCTGCATTAAATGAACAGAACAGTGATGTGATGTAGAAATGAATACTATTACAAAATCACTAATACTACCAAATATTTTACAAAATATTTGATAATATTAATTGCCAATTGTGAGGATTGAAATCAGAAATGTCTTCCATAGGCTCTGGTATTTCAACAATTAATTCTCAGTTTTGGGCACTGTTTGGAAAAGTTATGGAACAACTAGTAGGTGGTGCCTTGCTGGAGGATGTACATCAATGAGGTAGGATATGGAGATTTATCTTCTTACTCCAGTACCTTTCCTGGCTTTATGCTTTCTGTAAGTAAAGTGCGATCTCGCTGCTTCCCAACTTACAGCCTTGCTTCAAAAGTTTGCTACCAGAGCTTTGTCTCCATTATGGACAGCATCCTATCTGGAACTGCAATCTCAAATGAACCCTTCTCTTCCGAATTGCTTTTGATCATTGAATTTTATATAAAACAGAAAAGTAAACAATAAACTAATTATAT
Organism: Rhizomys pruinosus; assembly: GCA_009823505.1. Lineage (NCBI taxonomy): Eukaryota > Metazoa > Chordata > Mammalia > Rodentia > Spalacidae > Rhizomys > Rhizomys pruinosus. The sequence continues at coordinate 447,085 of VZQC01000005.1, read as the reverse complement.
AAAAACCTTCATTTCAATTTTCTGTTCCTCATTACACAGACATTGATTGAGTGTGTCTAAGTGTATTTGTGTGTGTGTGTGTGTGTGTGTGTGTGTAATTGTATGTGTATAGATATCTAGGTAATGTTAGGGTGTGATTTTCTTTGGTTTCAATGGGATTACTTTTTGAAAACCAGTAGGTATATACTCTGAATATTTTCTTTGTTTATACTTTTATTAATGTTTTGTGTATTTCATACATTTTCAGTCTAATTTAGACACATTCCCCTCTCTCTGGCTGCTACCCCCTAGTTCATGCCTTCTGTCATACATGTCTTGCATCTTTCTCTCAGTCTTTCCAAAGCTTTTCTCTGCAGAGGTTTGTTGTTTTGGGAAGAATTTAACTGTAACAGTCAATTCTTTGATCCAGTCTTTGTGTTGTTTTTTTCCTTCCTCTTTGTATTGTTCCAACATATGCTATACAACCATCACATATGTATCAAAACTACGACCTCTGAGAATAATTCCAAAATATGTTTAGGCATTCATATTTTTCCCCTTTAATTTTATGTTACTCTAAAATATTAATACATACCATCCACCAAAATATAGTAATTAGAATGTCTGAAAATAAGTGGTAGGTCAATTGTAGAGCTTGTTAAGAGATTCACATTACAACAGCACTGTTGCTTTCAGAGAGAAACAAATATAACAATAACGTTGTTCAGAATGTTTTTCAACTGGGGGTTTGTTGTCAGCATCCATAAATGAGAGAAACCATTCCATTTTTTTTTTCTGGACTGTGTTACTTCACTTAGCATAATGGCTTAGAGTTTCACCCATTTACCTGCAAATTTCATGATGTCATCTTTCTTTACCACTGAATAGAACTCCATTGTATAAATGTACCACATTTGTGTTATCCACTCATCTGTTGAGGCTGGTTTCAGCTCTTCTCTATTTTGAAGAGAGCTGATATATATATATAGTATAATATTATATATAACCCAGGTGTATATAATATATAATATATATGCAGTGAGCCTGGGTGTTACAGAGGTCCCGAGCTCCAGTACAGCTGAAGTACAGGGAGACCCTTTTTGTCTCAAAAAAGATTACTATTATATATTAATAAATAAATATAATACAAATAAAAATGAAAGTAAAATAAGGTATAAATGGAAACAAGAAAGCGCAAAATAATATATTTTCAAATTTATCACCCTTTCTCAACCGGTACAATGTGTTCGAGTAGGAACTCTCTCTAACACCCAAACCTCTAAAACTTGTTGGTCATCGTTCGTTTTTAAGTAGATTCACAGTTAATAAGAAATGGAAATCAAGAAATAGTATGTGGTAAACTGAGTCGTAGCTGGCCTGGTGCTGCCCAGATAAATAGGTTAATTTTCTAGCTTTCTTTGAATCTATATCTATCAGGAAACAGTTCTTTGCGTAACACAGACTATAGTGAAGAAGTGTGTTTTTTTTTTTAATTTTATTATCCTCCGTTATGTGTTGACGAATGTTATTGGTCTTGCATGCAAAGTCTGTGGCACCCGTGACGTTGTTTCCCATTTGCAACTGGTTTAATGCGTAGAGTCAGAGAAGAAGGGCGTATACTCACCGGAACCACTCCCCCTGGAACTGGAGCTTCTCCTGGAATTGGAGTTTCCGAGGGGCCTCGGACGGCTCGATGGTGGGTTGTTGGGGATCGAACCTGGGGCCTTTGTAAGAGCGGTCGGGCGCTCTTAACCGTGAATCGACGCCCGCCACTCACTCCCCAGCCCCCCCGATGAACCAATATACCTCTTTAGTTCCGAGAATTTCAATGAAAGTCCCTAAAAGGGGGAAGGTGTGGCTTTTTGCCTTCTCCTTTTCGCTTCCTCCCTTCCTGCTCATCTTGTGGTTGAGGGTGAGCTTCTGATTTTCGACTATGCCGCGATCTGCGAAATTGACGGACATACTGAGAGTAGAAGATTGACAGGAAAAGAATATTATTAGATTCCCCACACTGCTACCTTGATCAGTGTCCATGTATCTGAGCTCTAGTGTTGGAATTTTATTTATCATATCTAGAAAAAAATGCATACAAATTACCTATATATCACTTAAACTCCTTGTTTTTCGAACTCTTTTCAAGTTATATATAATATATATAGTCACATTTCAGTTATGTGTTGTGTTTATATACTATTAATTTTTTGTGAGCATAAGTGTGACAAAGCTGTGGTTAATGGAGGTGAAAGGACCAACTTAAAGGATCAATCTTCCAACACTATCATGTTAGGAATTGAACTCAGACTTAGCACCAATTGCCTTTACCTACTGACCATCTCACCTCCGCCTTTCTAAGAGCTCAACTAATTACATATTAAGTTAAGTTCCTTAAAAATTCACTGTAAAAAGCTAATTTGTAGTTTGTCAAGTGCATTTTCACTACTCTGGTATTTTGGAAAGGAAATACTAGAAGAAGTCTTTGGTACTGGCAGGGTGCTGGGATTACTAAGGGGCAGCAAGAAACTGTATCCTTATTTTGTTAACTCGTAAAATTCCATCATTATAACAAAGCAAAGTCTTGTCTGGTTGCTTCCTGATTTACTTACCTCTGAGTGTTGATGTACTTTAATAGATGCCTCCCATTTAATATCTTGTAACATTGATACCACAATGTTTGGTTGGATAAGAAGGGTGTTTAGAATTATGTAATGCAATGTCTGACCAGTTCAGAAATCTGTATAATATTCCCGTCAGAGGATCATCTGGCCTTTGTTAAAACATTTTGCTGAGAAAGTATTAAAGGCTCACGGTTCATGGGAGGGATTTTCTTGGGTTGATTTTGTATAGGCTTCCTATTAAAATTTCTACTGCTATGTTACAAAAGTTCTACAAACTAAATCTCATTTTTTCTTAATTTTTTGTGTACGAGTGCTTTGCCTACATGTAAGTAAGTTTGCACCTAATGAGGCAATATCACACAGGGGCCAGAGAGAGCATTTGTATCCCCAGGAACTGGAATTGCAGAGATGTGTTAACTGCCATGTGGGTACACTTGGGAATCAAATCCAGGTCTTCTGGAAGAGTAGCCTGTGTTCTTAACTGCTGGGCCATCTTTCCATCCCTTCAGTCTGTCAGGTGGACTGTTGGCCATCTCTCCATCCCTGGCCTCTTGATAACTCTTGCTAACATGCTGGCCTAACAATGTCTCAGCTTTAGGCAAAACACTTCTATTAACAGTTCTTTCCATTCCTAAACCATCTGACTGCTCATTGACTATTATAATGGCTCTTTCTTCCCTCGGTACTGGGAATTGGAACCATACTGGGCAAGTACTCTACCACTAAACTGCACTGCCAGGCCCCTGATATTTTTCCAGAGTGTCAACCATGCAAACATGTAGACCAACGTTGTGGCAGGGCACCCGTGTATTGGCACTACGCTTAGTCAATACCTAGCACTTGGGAGGCCCAGAGGCAGGGTGGCGACCGCAAATCTCTGGCCTTCAAGCCAGAAAGTACCTGGTAAGACCTTAATCAATACAGACCGTGAGTTCCAGGACAGAAAAAAAAATTGTCAACCACCAGTTGACCACCAATCTATTTTGTCAACCACCAATCTATTTTGTCAACCACCAATTGTCAACCACCAATCTATTTTGTCAGTATCAAAATATTGACAGTTTATTTTGAACCCCACATATTAGCGAGAGAAATAAACATTCGTTTCTACCTTTGGTAGATTATACTTTTTAATAGCTTGGAGCGGAAATTCTGCCCATTGTGACTTTCTCTTCTTTCTACAAAGAAGAATCATTCCAGTTTCCTTTTCTTAAACATCTCTTAAGCTTAGGCTAGAGAGGTAGCTCAGCACTTGGCTGCTCCCTCTATTGAGGAGTGAAGGTGTCAGGTTGACTCCCAGTACCTACAGGTTGTCTACAACCAATTTCCAACAGCTCTAGTTCCAAGAGTGTCTAACCTCCATGGGCAGCACTGCAGTATCAGCTTTACATTCGCACATAAATTTTGCAATATTATCTGAAAATTTTTTTTTAAATTTAAGTGATTTCATCTCTAGTCTTCAAAAACCAATGCATACCATGTGGAAACAATTCCCGAAAATCAAAGCCTATATGAAAATACCCAGAACAACTCATTGTATAAAAAACACCAAAAAAAAGATGTTCTTTTTTTGTCCTTTTTGAGACAAGGCCCTCCTTGTTAGCCCCAGCTGGTCTGGAACTTGCTAATAAGCCAGTTCTGTTCCTAGAGAGCTCACAATAAAAAGCGTGCAATCCCGCAATGCTGCCTCCCATGTTGCTGGAGAAAATTTAAAGGTGGATGCCACCACGCCCAGAGAGAGATGTGAGCCAAATATAATAGCAACACGAGAATATGTTGAGCCTAGCACCTTGAGAATCCCGAATTACTTAGGAAAGCAGAGACAGAGTCACATCTACATGTGTACTGTATTGAAGCAGTCTAAGGCTCGGCCTCTCACTTCGAGTTCCAGGGACAGCTGGGGTTACATAGAGACCCTGTCTCAAAAAAAAAAAAAAAAAAAAAAAAAAAAAAATAAAATATATATAAAAATAATAAAAAGATAAATTAAAATAAAATAAATAAATAAAATAAGAGGAAAAATTTAAGAGAGTTAGTATTCCATAGAACCATGTGTTAAAATTCCCCAAATTTAAAATAAAAGCTAAATAGCCTTTAAATTAAGGCCCCTTCCCAACGGTCTTAGTACCTGGGTTGCAACACACGTTGAACTCATACAGTCCTCTTGTTAAACCAGACTGACAAATTTCTTGGCCTATGGGGAGAGAAGAGTTGGAAACAAAACGCTACTCAATACTGAAGATAAAAATTGCCTTAGAGAAACCATCATCTTAATAACTAAATATACACGGCGAGGGTCCGGTCACTTCGGTTGGAAAGTTTATCATGGATAGATTGAGTAATATAATTGGCGAGACAAAGATGGCAAATAAATGTGGTTCGAGCCAGCTGATGTATGTCTTAATTCCTCTCTAAAACATTTCAAGCGAACAAATGCGTTATTACCATGTACACTACACCACCCCACACACAAGCTACACCTACGAATTCGCAGCACACACTTCACAGCAATCCCTAACACAGGGCTGGTCAAAGCCACACCTGAAACTTGCACCAGTAGGTTTCCCAGCTGTTACATTTTAAAATATTAAGCAAGCTACTGAGGTCAGCTGGTGCAGTATACTTCAGGCTGTGGTTATCGTGTTTACGGCAAGAAATATCTGCCTGCCTTTTGGTTCTGGGAATTTATAATCCTTTTCACTGATTTCTCTCACTGTTACTTTCTATACCCTTCAGCCATTCAGGTTATGGGCGCGCGGGAATGGACTAATGACTAGGTTATGCAACCCCTTATAAATTGATGAATAGATTGTGGGTCATTTTCACATAGCTGTCCTTGCTATTTAGTTGGAGGAGGAGACTATACTAAACCACACTTGGAATTTGCTAAAAATCCGATTAGGTGTGAGAATGCTATGTGATGTTTCATATTATACCACGTTAAAAGCAGTGGCTAGTGGGCGTTGTGAGGTGTGCTTGGTTCAGCTTTTAAGTAATTCATATCTTATGCCAAAGGAAAAGTAAAAACACTCAAACATGATCTTCTGTTCCTTTCCTTCTCCTCACTTTTTTTTCTCCAGACTATCTATAAAATCTACATTACATCATCAGGTTAAAGAGTGGTAGGCAGCAGCTTCTTAACTTCAAAGTTAAGTCCTATGCTGTGGTGCCATTTGCTGAGGTGTTTGTTCTATTCTGCGTGGAGTGGAGATTTGCCAGGGCTTCTGTTCTTGCGGCTATGCCTAACTACCCTCTATCTTGTACCAGTTTTCACAAACCCTCTCTAAATAACAAAATTTAGCAAACTCTCTTCTGTTGATCCATCCTCAGGCCTGCGAGTTTCATAGTAGCTTTACAGTATCATTCACAAAACTGTTAGAAATGAAGGGATCTTGGAGCCTGGGCTCCTGCAGAGGGCTCAGAGCTAGGAGCATCAACTAGGAGACCAGTCATAGTTGACCTTATTTCCGTTCTGTTCCCTGCTCACCTTTTAATGAACCATTACCTTATGGTAAATTTGTTAATGTGATAAGTTATTTTCTGCATTTAAATTATTCGCAGGAATTGGGGGTCCGAATCATGGAGGATAAAAGTGAATGGATTCACTTTGTCATCAATTGACTTACAGTACTTACCATTGCTTTGCCTGGACTCAGTTTCCAAACATGTCAAAAAAAAAGGACTGGATTGGATTTTGAAGCCATTGTCAGCTACTGCATTCTAAAACCAGGTGATTTAGGCACTTTGATATTGAATTTTAAAATAGATTCTAAAAGGACTATAGATCAAACACCTCCACCTCAAAAACAGATTGTGGTGCTTCCTTTGGGGAAGAGGGAGGGTATGGGGCCTTAAATAGGAGCTACATAAGCCTTTAAAAGCATTTTATAAGAGGAAAAGAAAAGGGGAGGGGGGTGTGGGGGGGGGGCGGGGTGGTGCCCCTTTCCTCGTACACATTCGCATTAGAAGTCTGAGAACCTACTCACCTCTGACCTTTCCAAGATTGTAATTTGGTCCACACAGTGGAGAGAATATCGAAGAATCAAACTGGCAACATTCTCAGGATATTCAAGGGTGCTTTTAGGAAAAACTTTATCTAAAGGGACCAGATGCATCCACGATCACCAAGGACCTTGTCCTTCATGATGAAATCATTGAGAACTTACTTGCCACCCTTTACGTGTTCATGAATCCACTTTCCCCCTACCCTTGCATTGGCCTGCTCTACCTTCACCATTTCCCCATCCTGAGGTGCTGAGTAAAAATTTAAATAACGATAACAATGTGTAACTTCCCTTGCATATCGGCAAAATCACCAAATTTGGGCTTCATTGTGATCAGAAAACAACATGGAGAGAAAACCTATTTCATATTTCTAAACTATATGGCTAATGCTTTTCTTATAATTACAAAAAAGAATCTAAAGTTGGAATACTTTGCGATGCGCTGTTTCTCTATCTGTGTTGAACAAGTTGGTTTCATTATGAAGGGCATTTTCCAGGATGTTTCTAATGGACTTGCTGGTTGTACTATGTTGGCAAAAATCTATAAAGAATAATAATTCTATGCTACACAGCAGGGTGAGCTGGAGGAGTGGGAGAGGGAGGTAAAGGGCGCAGGGCTCCACGCACAGATCTTAAGAATTCAGTTAAGTGTACAGTGTACGTGTGAGTCAACAAGTAGACAAAGAAAACCCAGACCTTTGATGACCCCTGGTGAATAAACTAAGCACTGCATTGAGATGCATCAGAGCCTTAGGCTTCCTGGCTGGCTCCTTTCTCTGTAGGGCAAAGGGGTATTTTCTCCAAGGACAGCATCCACACACTATGGACTTCAGGCATCTGTAACCCTCTAAACAAATTTCACTTTGATGATCTCTGTCAGTGGAGATTAACAAATGTGTATGCATGCACTGTTTTCTATCTGTGCAGTGGCTTTTCAGCACAAATGCTGTGATTAAGTGTGAAATGACTTGGAAGTCTGGCCTCTCAACTAAGTGAGATCGTTAACTTTCTATATCATCATCATGGAGGGTGTATTTATATTGTGTACGTAGGATTAGTTATAAAGAATATCATCAACCACCCGACTTCTTATATTACCCAAATTTAAAATCAGGAATTTAGACGGTGATGACGCTGAGTGTGCAGACCTATAAGGAAATCGCTTCTCCAATGCGAGAAACCTTTCAAGAGTCCTGCATTTTGAAGGTAAACAGCTAGTGTGGGAGCACACGGCAGCTGTTCGAGAAAGGGTACTTGTGAGCCAAAAATCAGTCTGTATTCTGTCAGTTTGCAGGAGAGGAAGGAGATTTGTTACTGTAAAAGAAGGATGGAAGGGAAATGTAAGCAATTTTACCATATATCTAAGGTATCCAATTATAAAAGTGGTGACGCCAAGTGCCTATTTGTAATCCAACCATAATGTCACCCACCTGGTGGAGTTATGATGCAGCAGTCTCAACAGTTTAGACCACTAATGAAGCTCACCTTAGCATTTAGTCATTTAGTCATATAGTCATTTGTTGACTATAACTACTGGCTTTAAACTTTTGAAACTTGACATCTCTCTCACAGTCTGGTATTTACACTGTTGGGTTGTTGAATACATGCTCTCTTCCCGTTTCCGTGTCTGCTGTTTTCTTTCTGGTCCGGCTTTCCCTTAACCATGTCACTGTCTTCCTTGGACACATAGAATATGCGCATCTTTGAGAAGCTGACTGCATCAATCTTTAGAGTCTTGGGTAAATTGTTGAGTCCAAAAATTGTTGAGTCCAAAGGGAGGTGAAAGAAGAATAATGAAGCAATGAGAAGAATTGGAAAAGTGAGACTGGGCATGGTGTGGCACACGCCTTTAATACACAACTCTGGAGGCAGTGGCAGGCGGATGTTTGTGAGTGTTCAAGGCCAGCTTGGTCTACATAGAGAGTTTCCAGGCCAGCTGGGGTCTACAGGAGACCCTATATCAGAAATACAAAAAAAAAAAAAAAAAAAAAAAAACTGGAGAAGCCACTCAAGTTTGAAATAAATCTATATACCGGTGAGAACATTTTCTTTTTTTTCAAATTAGCAAAACAAATTTTTTGATTGTTTTTTTTTAATTTTGTATGTGTATGAATGTATGTCTGCATGTAGGTTTGTTGTATGGCACCGATGCGTGCCAATGCCGCGAGGTAGTAAGGCGTGTCTTTCTGATTCCCCTGAACTTGGTGGTTCTCCGGAATTGGCAAGTTTCGGAGACGGTTACTTCGGCTGCCCATGTGGCGTGGCTGGGGATCGAAACGGTCCTCTGCAAGAGCGTCACGCCTTTAACCGATAGGCCATCTCTCAGCCCCCAAATTTTGGATTTTTAATTACACAATCCATCTATGTTTACTGCTATGTTCATGTTTTAAACATTATTTTTATTTATTATTTATTTTTTTATTTTTTTTATTTTTATTGATGCTTGTTATTTCATACATCATTTTCAATTCTGTTTTCAGCATATTTCCCTTTCCCTTTCCCCCCCATTCCCACGCCTACCCATCCAGATCATGCAATTCTGCCATAAACTGTCCTGCTTCTTTCTCAGTTTTTTTTTTTCATTTTTAGCAATAGTGATTAATTTATGAGTACAAGATCCTTCATGTAAAACCAGGTTTGCACGCGCGTTGTGCCTAAACCCCCACAGCCCACCTTCCAGCAGGGAGGGAGGGGTTTGAATGTTCAATCAGTTGATCAAAAGAATGTCCAGACTATATTGCGTTGTTAGTTTCCACCATTCGCCCCAATCGCGCAGCCCTTACATTCTTACCACACCCCCTCTTCTCAGATTGTTTCCTAGTCTTAGAAAAGGGTTACAGGTGGATGAAGAAGCAAACAGTCTACTTTCTCGTGGAGCTGTTGTCTTGGATCTGGTCAATTTCTGCTGTTTCCTTTCATGGGCTGACAGTTTGTTCCGGAGGAATACCTTTTGATCCTACTAATTGAAGCAACAAAGCAATTAGATATATAGTATCTAAACAGCACTAGTAGTTATGGTAGGTTACTTTAGGATAGACACATATGTTTGGATGGTATTTTAATATATGAATTACATTTTTTCCTGGTAAATATGACAGGGTCTTTCTGTGGCTAAAACATCTCCTAACCTGAGAGGATGTAAGCTTGTGGGCATCAGCTTATGGGTTATTCCTCAAGGAAAGAGCTATTAGCCATTTAGATTTGGGAATATACAGGCATATGGGCTGCCTCTGCTGCACTAAGTATTTCCAGGCAGGTGAGTGTAGCTGTGGTGCTGACGGAGGAGTCTGCTTGACTCAAGTGAGACCTATGGTTGCTTTATTGGTTTAGTGCCTTTGGTAACACTCTCTGGTATCCAGAGGCCATCTGTACACTTGGCAAATGTTGTAAAAGGTGCTTCAATACATCTCTTCCCATGTTAACGTTCAGGTCTTCGGCAGCAGGGCCTATCGGCCTCTCTTTTCTTGCAGGTATCCCAGTTTAGAAGGAAGGAGGCGGTAGTGACCTTTTGTGAGGGGCTTGGATCCCTTGAGCCAATATCTCCTTTGGTAGAATAAATCCAATTGAGGTTGATGTCAGAAGGGGCAGCTTAAGGCAAAATTTATATTATATTATATTTTTATTAATGTGTATCAGGTTTGCTTTGCATTGTAGGTAAGTGCACCTGTGTACTGCAATTCCAAGATAAGGCAGAAGAGGGTTGTCAGAATCCCCTAGAAACTGGAGTTACAGGTGGTCGGTGTTAGCCATCATGTGGTGCTGGGAATTGAACCTGGGTCCCCTTGCAAGGAAATCCACTCAGTGCTTCTTAATCACTGAGCCATCTCTCCCAGTCTAACTAACGGATGTTTTAATGTAAGAGTATATAGTTACTAAACAATTATCATTTAAAAGTGAAACGGATATCCTCATGGAAATATTAAGTATATCATTTAAAAGCTTGTTATATTTCTTTATCTGAAATATTATCTATCTATTGTGTGGCTGAAGTAGAAAATGAATAATAAGGATTTATGTAGCATACATTCTCAACTGTTATAAGTATTTCATGAGACTTTTCACCCAGAAATGCTGCATTGGTTGAAATTTCTTTTAAACTAGTTATGCTTGAAATTCATTCATCCATCCCACGTATGTGAAGTACGTACATTGATTGAGCAAATCTAGCATCACAGTCTCTCCCTGCATAATGCCAGCCAATCACTGGGGCATAAAAGTAACTTTGCACAAAGGCGTGGGAGACATTTCCAAAATGCCTTCAAATTGAAAGTCAGGCACTAGTCTAAGCCACCAAGCACGACTGAGACTCTCCACCCCGGACTCGAGGAATATTCCCTTCCAAAAATTAGCTAGGCATATGCATTCTTAGCAACCAAATCAAAGTTTCCCTCCCAGTCTGGGTTCCTACAGCCTATTTGTAAGCAACAGAGCTGAACTGGAATGCTCTAAAAATTTAAAAAGTTGACTTGACTTGCACATAATCTCCCCCCTCTCTAGCTGAGCAGATTGTTTAGAGCAGATTTCCTCAGCACATATAGGAAGATTCTCACTTCATAGTGGTGTGTGTGTCTTACCCATGTTCCCCTGGGCCTATTATATGGTGGTGGCTTGGGAAACTATTAGCTCAGGATTGTGAACTAGACCTAAGTGTAGAAACTCATAGTATATCCAAGGCCAAGAGCTTCTTCACAGTGAAATCCTTCCACCTTCTAGTCAGCGTGCAGACTCAGAAGCCTGCATATGTGAATAGCTGCTTAGCCAGGGCAACAATCACTCAGCAAAATTGCAGGATCTCAAGCCTCTCCCTTGGCCTGGAAATAAGCCTCAGGAGAAATCATGGCTTCGAACGTTTAAATGACTGATGGGTGCGCGGAGGAGTGGGAAGTGAGTTAATGCTGTCAATGACTGATCCGATTTTCTTTCTTAAAAGGACAGGTTTAGGTCCAAATAATTAATTTGCAAAACACTGATATGATCACCTCAGCTTGAAATTTTTATTTCTTGCATATTGTGCTAAGGAAAATTAATAACTCAACTGTGATACGTTAAAAAACAAGCACTTCCTGCATTGGAGAAGAGAGAAACAAAACAGAAATCTCTTTGAGAGCTTAGAAAGCAGATGTGACTTACATCATTCTTAGCCATTCCACCTTCCTTAGGGGATTGCATCAGAGCCTCTGGGGCTGGGAGGAGGCTGCCTTTGCTAATTTCATATATCTCGCCTGTCCCTTCTGCTCCTAGAAGCACTGCTTAACTTCATGACAATTTTTTGCTAATGAATGAGAATTGGCCTCTGAGTAGCATGGAGCCAAAAACAGTTTATAAAAACTGAGTTTAACCACAACTATAATTAGGTAAAAGGGGTTGATGTAGCATGAATTCTAGAATCTCTAAAAATGCAAAAGAAATTATTACTCAGTTATTCTAGAATATGTTATGTATATCTGTACATAATAACGGAGTGAATTTACCTTAAGTTCCTCTACGTAATGTCACTACTGATCTACTGAGATCCACTGCTGCTTCTTGATCCTTTTCCATCAACTTTGGTTAGTTTTTATAGGTAATTATTATGTTAAATAAGTTGAATTTGATTTTTATGTGGAATGTGTGTATCTGATATTGTGTGTGTGGGTGTTGTATATCTGTGGACATTTGTTCCACCCTGTGCAATGTGTGAATGCAGGTCAGAGGGACAACTTGGGTCTGGCAGGCGTCACTTGGATTGTTTTTCCACTGTATTGTCAAGCTTAACTGGCCCTAGCTCAGGGAGATTCTCCTGTTTCTATCTCCCATATGCCCAGAGCAGGGCAGTGGGCTTACACATAGTGTCCGCTGCTTCTGGCTTTTACATGGGCTTTACAGATCCAAACTCAGGTCATCAGGTCTGCACATGGGAGCCTTATCTGAGCCACCACCCCAGACCCCTGAATTCAGAATTACTGACCTATTGCTGAACTTCTTGCTGCTCAGCTGCCATTTTCCATTTAGCATGATGTTGCTGTTTCCAGGATTACCATCCTCTCTTTAAACTCTTTCTCTCTCCTGAAGGCCTGGTTCACATGTCCCTAACCACCTGCCTCTGAGGCAGGCATGAATAATCACTATTTTTTCACATATGTTTCATACTGAATCCTAATCATTCATAAGTGGTTTTTTTTTTTTTTTTTTTTTTTTTGGTCTTTCGAGACAGGGTCTTCCCTGTAGCCCCAAGCTGTCCTGGAAATCACTAATTTAGAACAGGCTGGCCCTTAGGAAGATCTCATAAAACTCCACCTGCTCTGCCTCCTGAGTTGCTGGGATTAAAGGCGTGCCACCGCAAACGCATCTAAACCATAAACACCAAACGCCAATGCTCGTGGTCTTCCACCCCCCCCATTTCCTTTGAACAAGTAGTCTTTATCAGCTCTTTAGGGAATGCATGCTCCAAAGGAAGTTCTGAGTTTACTTTGTCAAAGGGGTGGTGGCCTGAGCTACAGAAATGAAGAAACAGCCTTTATCCTCAAGGAAATTACAACTATGAATAAGAAATTGGCATATTAACCTCTGCTTGGAGACAAGTTCTAGGCTGTTATGGGAAATGTGTAAAATGCTTTGGAACATGGAAGTAAAATTTTGTTGCAAGGATTTTCATTTGCTAATATTTATTTTCCTTCATTAAACAGTAAAAGGTTGGTGGTGGAGAAGATGGAGTTTAAGTTGGAGTTTGAAGAATGAGCAGTGGTAAGGTTTGAGTGAAGGTGCTGGTAAAGAAAACAGTGAGGCACACATGTCCAATGTACTGGATTTGGCGGCACATACACTAAATTGGAATTGATTCCAGATTAATTAGCGTGGTTCTGTACAAGGATGAGAGGGAGCGGAGAAGGGACATGGAGGAGGTAGAGGGGCCCAAGGAGGGATGGGAAATGCAAATCCAATACTCACATATGAAATGCAACAAAAAGTCACAAAAATTATGTATTAAGGGAAATGACAAAAGCCTTATTTTGTTAAATCTGGGGAAAACAGAAAGAGGTGTTAGGAGAGTTGCCTTAAGGCATTATGATAGCTTTCTATTTTATGGGGGAAACAATGAGGCTCTGTGGAAGACTGTGGCACTAGGGAGTGAAATGATTGATATGTGTGTCTTGTGAAGATGTGATGAGATCATGTGTGGAAAGTGCTTGAAATAGTTATAAGTACTTAGTATTTACTTTGCTTGCTATGTTAAGGTAGAGACCAAAAGTACAGGAGAAAAGTTTAAGTTTCATTGATTACAAAATAGATTATAACAAATCCTGAGGTTTTCTAGTCAGAGATAACAAAGGACAAAGAAAGATTCAATTGGATTGTATCATAGATCAGTCATGTTAAGGTGTGGGTTAGAGAAGATCTTTGGGAGCAAATTGGAGATCTTCCCTGAAACTCCTTCTCTGCGACCCACAAACATATCCTCCCTCTCTTTCTTTTTTTTATAATCTAAGGTCAGGTGTGCTGCGCCATATGCCCATGGGTTCTAATCCTGGCTATGGGTAGTTCCTGTGGCTCAGCCTCTATAGCATCAACTGCCTTCTCAAGTATTTTTTTAAATAAAATGTTTTATCGGTGTTTTGTGTGCTTCATAAATCATTTCTCTCACACTCCTTTCACTATGCCTCCCACCTCACCCCACCTACGCCAGTTCATGCATAGGCATCTTTTTTTCTCAGTCTTTTTAAAGTTTTTTCTGCAGAGGTTTATTGTTTGGGCAGAGGTTGTTTTAGTCAGTTCTTTGAGCCAGTGTTTTTGTCGTTGTTGTTCTCTCCCATTTGTGCTGCTCCAAAAATATGCCTATATATTATATACACTCACGTATTACTGCCCAAAACTTTTCATCATGACCTTTTTGAAGTATGAGACTTNGAAAATAAAGACTTAGGCAGCAACTGGGATATTTTGGCAAAGAGTCTGGCAGCAGTTTGCCCACAGCCCAAATGCTTGCCTGATGCTAAGTTGAAAAGCAATGGACTAATGTCTTTGGCAGAGGATATTTCAAGACAGCCCTAATGTAGAAATGGTAATGGTGGTGTGGCTATTAATGGTGAATATTGTACAGATCTACAGTGAATAAGAGCAGATGGGGCAGAAAGAAATGCAGTTTGGATCTGAAAACTGCACTAGGAAGATTAAAGGTGGGGCCAAGGCATGTGAAGGAGAGGTTCCTTTTGATAAGGAGATTAAAGTGATTAAGGAGAGGCCTAGCTAATTACAAGTAAAAAATGGAAAAAGTGAGATTAAAGTGATTAAGGAGAGGCTGCGAGATTTACAAGTAAATGTCAAAAATAGTACCTCTAGGGCAAGACCACACCCAGCTAATCCTCCAACTTTTGAAAGGAAAATACTGAAAGGGTTTTCTGCTCCAAAAATTTCAGGGCAGAGAAAAGTTGCAAATGTGGTTGAAATAGGTCAGCGTCCATCCCAAACTTGCAGTGTCTCAAGTTTTTTTTGCAGTGTCTCTTGAGTTTGCAGCCAAACTCAGCAGTGTCATTCACATGATGCTGGCTTTAGAGGCATGAAGTTTGCAAGAGTGAAAGGGTCTTCAGTTCTTCCTCCATGGTTTCAGAGAGCTGCCAAGGTCAGGCAGAGTGCAGCAGGGGTGTCCCTGAATAAAAATGGCCCTGATAGGCCATTTTGTGAAGCTGTGAATGTGAAGCCTGGGTGGCAGCAGAGACCCCCAAGAAGACATTCCATTGGAGATGCCAGACCTGTGAGATATTTGCCATGGAGAGCTGCATACAGGGAGTGGTACCTGCCTAAGAAAGAGATGTATGTTGCAAGCAAAGCTGGAAGAGCTGAGCCATCTAAGCCCTTTGGAAGTCAAGTCCCAGAAGTCTCAAATGGAGCTACTGGACTTGGTGTTTGCCCTGCTGGTTTTCGGTATTGTTTTGGACCAGTATTTCCTCACTATGCCTCTATTCCTCCCTTTTGGAATGAGAATGTGTATTCAATTCTACTGTATGTTGGGAGTATGTAATTTGCCTTTTGATTTTACAGGAGCTTAGAGTTAAGAGATTGGCCTGGGTCTCGAAGAGACTTTGGACTGTAGACTTTTGAATANTCTTCAATTTTGTTCCAATTGGTCAACAGGTCTGTTTCTGTACAAGTACCAAGATGTCTTTGTGACTATAGCCCTCTAATTTAACTTGAAGTCTGCTAAAGCAATGCCCCCTGTATTGCACTTTTCGCTCAGGCTTGTTTTAGCTATTCAAGTTTGGTTTCTTTTATATGAATTTTTCCCCTAAGTCTGTGAAGAAAATCATGGTGATATTTACTGGAATAGCTTTAAATCTGTATATTAATTTAGGTAGAATGGACATTTTTACTATATTAATTTTTCCAATCCATAAGCATAGGAGGACTTTCCATCTTTTGATATGATCTTCCATCTCCTTCAGGGGTTTAACATTTTTGTCATCAATTTCTCTTAGGTTCTCAAATTTCATAGAGTATAGGTTTTTGAAGTACTCTCTTATGATTGGATCTTTTCTTTGTTGTGATGTTTCCCCTTTTATCACAAATATTATTGATTTGGAGTTAGCTTGCTTTTGTTTTGGTTTGTATTGTTGTCTTTGTTGCTATTTCATTCATTTCTGCTCTAATTTTTGTGATTTCTTCCTGTCTGTTGGGTTTGGGGTACATTTGTTGTCATCTCTGTAGACCTGGTAGAGTTCAGTGTAGATTTATTATGAGCTGTTTCCATGTTGGTGTTTTTTGTTGTGTGTTTGTCATGTGGATTTTGTTGTTTGTTTGTTTGTTTGTTTGTTTGTTTTGTATTCTGGTGCCTCAACGTTGGCTGCTGGATTGTCTGCATGACAGTACCACCAGACTGAGTGGGTGAGGGGATGAGGGGTAAGGTGGTTGTGGTGGCTCTTTTGGTCCCAAGCATTGGTACCCTGTTGACCTGCTGGCCACCTGTCTAGATCCACCCATTCATGCTGCTCTCTGGAACTCAAGGTGGGAGGTTTCTGAGTGGTCCCAAGCCTCAAGAGGTGGTGGGGGCACAAAGCCCTCAGGCAAATCTGCCTCACCCTCACCTGACCACCCTGCTGGTGTTCTGTTCTGCCCCTGTTAGCCCACACTGAGCTGCTCACTGGAACCCAAGCTGGGAGGTTTCTGAGTGCTCCCAAGCCTCCAGGGGTAGGGGGGAGGGGGGTGGGGCACAAAGCCCCAAGGCAGGTCTGACTCACCTGGCCTCCATGCTGGTATCTGGACATTTTCAAATGAACTAAATGTAAAAGCAAATGATAGTTTTGCTTCACTTTTTCTCCAATATCATATTGATATTAGTATACATTGTAAACTCCCAATATGATACTCAAAATTCAAACTCATGCTGTCTGACATCTTTATAGCATTCCTTTCTTACCTAAATACCTAAATAAAACCTTTCTATTCTTTCTGCTTCACAAGGAGTAATGTTGAGTTTTCTAGCCCGAATCCTGTAATATTTTGAGTTGGAGAATATTTGTTGAGAGATCTTACCTGTCCATAGTTGAGCCTTAGGTAGAATTCCAATTTGAGATGCATTAGATGCCAGTAGAACAGCCAACATTTTTTAGTCAAATAAACTTATCTCCAGATACTTCAAAAAAGTAGGTGGATCATTGAACAATGAAAGAAGCAGTTATATATATATATATAATCTTTATTTTATATTTCTGTTCTGTCATGGATGTATATTGGGTAAATTAACTTTCTTAGTCCTCTATTAATACCAATTACTTCACATTTTTGCAACAAAGTTTAAAGGATAATAGCATATGTAAGTATACATACTAGTTAGAAGTTATTCCTTAGTAATTAAAAAAAAAACTGGCCACAAAACAATTTTCTTAAAAGATCAATTTATGACTTGAGAGATGTCTCAGCAATTAAGAGCACTGTCTGCTCTTGCAGAAGATCTAAGTTTGATTTCAGTTCCGTGGGATCCAACACCCTTTACTGGCCTCCATGGACATCACATGACTTGTGTGCATTTGCATACATGCAGGCAATACACACTGAAATTACCATGGGCAGAAGGTATGTATTCATATCTTACAGTAATAGAAAATTTAAAAGAGAAAAGAAAAGATCAATTTAAAAATATTTTAATTTCGGGGCTGGAGAGATGGCCTAGTGGTTAAGAGCGTCGACTGCTCTTGCAGAGGACCTGGGTTCGATCCCCAGCACCCACATGGCAGCCGAGAACTGTCCGAAACTCCAATTCCAGGAGAACTCCAGTTCCAGGGGAATCTGACACCCTCTTCTGACCTCAGCGGCATTGCACGACACGGGTGCACAAACCTGCATGCAGACAATACATTCATACACATACAGAAATAAATAAAAAAATATAAAAAAAGTATTTTAATTTCAAACTTCATAGTAAATTGCCCTTTGGGGACAATATTTGATATTCTTTTTGTGTTTTGTTTTATTTTGCTTATATTTTTAAGATATGGTCTCCCTGTAATTTCAGCTGGCCTGGAACAAACTATGTAAACCATGCTGATTTTTTATCTCACAGAGATCTTCCTGCTTCTGTGTCCTGAGTGTTAAGGTTAAAAGTGTGCACTTGGCAAAAGAGTACTTGTTATTCTGCACTGCTCTTTCTGACCCCACTCATGATTTTAATAGCTGGGCTGCCCAATTCATTCACAGTAATTTATGTCGTAATTTATCTCATGAACTAGGTGTGGATTGTTTATTTGATTTCCTGTATTCAGACCTGTAAAATAACTACTTGGGGTACTAGAAGATTCTTTTTCCAAAACTTTTTGTGACTTTGGTGTGCTCTTATTTATTACATGCAACCTACCTACTGCCTTCTGGAGGTTAGGGCTGTAGTCTGAACTTCAACATTATATACTCTGCTTTCACATGAAGCATTTTTTGATTCAGAAAACAGTGGGTTTCAAAGCAAATAAAAATATAAAGAATGAGAAAAGAATAACAAATAACTGCAACATATTTTTTTCAAGAGTCTCAGCCATACTTGCTACTTGTTTCCAGGTTTATAGTTATTTTTAATGGCATTTATGCTTTGTGGATTATGTATGTATGTATGTATGTATGTATGTATGTATGTATGTATGGGCTTGTTCATGTGTTGGGATCCATATGGAGGTCAGGGGAGAGAATGAAGTAGCTTTCTCTCTCCTTCCATCATGGAGATCTCTGTGATTGGACCCTGTCCCTCAGGCTCTCTGGCCTTTACCTGCTAAGCTATCTCACTGTCCCTAGAAACATATATATGCCTGGCTGTTTCTCTGCATGCAGGTCTGTGCACCCATGTCAGAAGAGAGTCTTGGATTCCCCTGGAACTGGAGTTCTCCTGGAATTGGAGTTACAGACGGTTCTCAGCTGCCATGTGGGTGCTGGGGATCAAACCCAGGTCCTCGGCAAGAGCAGCTGGTGCACATAACTGCTAGGCCATCTCTCTAGCCCCTTGAATTTTGTGATCTTTATGTAATATTATTTGATGGTATTTAGATCCCCGCCCCCACTTCAATTGATGGCTCCTTTATTTTTGTTTTGTTTTACTTGTAATACATTACCAGGAATGATAGAACTTCAGAATTGAATTGAATATGAATGAAATTGGAGGGAATAAAATTGAAAGGCAAACAGGCTGAAAGGAACAAAAGGAATCTGGAAAGGACAGTCCAATATAAAAAAAAAGTAGAAAACTAAGTCACAAGCTATTCCTGTAACAGTTGAAAACAACTTTTATTGCTATAGGGGAATAATGAGTTCCCTGTTGATTAAATCATCTTACTATACAAATATGAATCTATGATGGTTTGAATGAGCGTGTCCCCCATAGGCTTCAAATATTAATACATTTTGTCCCTAGTTGGTGGCACTGTTTTAGGAGGTCTTGGAAGGTCTGGCAATGCTGGAGGAAGTATGTCCCTGAGGGCGGGTTTAGTGAGTTCAATAAGCCTTGCAGTCTCCAGTTGTCTCTCTCTTGACTTCCTGTGTTCATTGGACATGTGAACCTCTCCTTTCTGCACTAGCCCAGGCCATGATGCCTCCTGTCCCCATGGACTCTAATTTCCTGGAGCCATAAATCATAAGCTCAAATAAGCTCTTGTTTTTACAAGTTCCCTTGCTCATGGTGATTTATCACAGCAACAGAAAAGTGACTAACACAGTTATTTGGTACCGGAGAGTGGGCTGTTGGCTGTGAAGAACCTGACCATGTGGATGTTTGGAGAAATGTAGAAGACTTTGGAACTTTGGGCTAGAAAAGCTGTTGACTACTGTAAGCAGAGTTTCATTGGCCATTCTAGTAGAAGCCTGGAAGAAAGCATTGCTGCAAAAAAAAATGTAGCTCCAGATGAAAATAAAGACTTAGGCAGCAACTGGGATATTTTGGCAAAGAGTCTGGCAGCAGTTTGCCCACAGCCCAAATGCTTGCCTGATGCTAAGTTGAAAAGCAATGGACTAATGTCTTTGGCAGAGGATATTTCAAGACAGCCCTAATGTAGAAATGGTAATGGTGGTGTGGCTATTAATGGTGAATATTGTACAGATCTACAGTGAATAAGAGCAGATGGGGCAGAAAGAAATGCAGTTTGGATCTGAAAACTGCACTAGGAAGATTAAAGGTGGGGCCAAGGCATGTGAAGGAGAGGTTCCTTTTGATAAGGAGATTAAAGTGATTAGGGAGAGGTCTAGTTAATTACAAGTAAAAAATGGAAAAAGTGAGATTAAAGTGATTAAGGAGGGGCCTCGAGATTTACAAGTAAATGACAAAAATAGTACCTCTAGGGCAAGACCACACCCAGCTAATCCTCCAACTTTTGAAAGGAAAATACTGAAAGGGTTTTCTGCTCCAAAAATTTCAGGGCAGAGAAAAGTTGCAAATGTGGTTGAAATAGGTCAGGGTCCATCCCAAACTTGCAGCCAAACTCAGCAGTGTCATTCACATGATGCTGGCTTTAGAGGCATGAAGTTTGCAAGAGTGAAAGGGTCTTCAGTTCTTCCTCCATGGTTTCAGAGAGCTGCCAAGGTCAGGCAGAGTGCAGCAGGGGTGTCCCTGAATAAAAATGGCCCTGATAGGCCATTTTGTGAAGCTGTGAATGTGAAGCCTGGGTGGCAGCAGAGACCCCCAAGAAGACATTCCATTGGAGATGCCAGACCTGTGAGATATTTGCCATGGAGAGCTGCATACAGGGAGTGGTACCTGCCTAAGAAAGAGATGTATGTTGCAAGCAAAGCTGGAAGAGCTGAGCCATCTAAGCCCTTTGGAAGTCAAGTCCCAGAAGTCTCAAATGGAGCTACTGGACTTGGTGTTTGCCCTGCTGGTTTTCGGTATTGTTTTGGACCAGTATTTCCTCACTATGCCTCTATTCCTCCCTTTTGGAATGAGAATGTGTATTCAATTCTACTGTATGTTGGGAGTATGTAATTTGCCTTTTGATTTTACAGGAGCTTAGAGTTAAGAGATTGGCCTGGGTCTCGAAGAGACTTTGGACTGTAGACTTTTGAATATAATTGAGACTGGTGAATACTATGGGGACTTTTAAGGTGGACTAAATGCATTTTGCATTTTATATGGTAAAGAGCCTATGGGGGCCAGGAAGTGGAATGTGGTGGTTTGAATGATAGTGTCCCCCATAGGCTTTAAGTATTCAGACATTTTGTCTCCAGTTGGTGGCACTGTTCTTGGAGGTCTTAGAAGGTGTGGCCGTGCTGGAAGAAGTATGTCACTGGGGGCAGGCTTAGTGAGTTTAACAAGCCTTGCAGTCTTCAGTTACTCTCTCTGCTTCGTGTGCTCATTGCAAGATGTGACCCTCAGCTTGCTGCTCCAGCCCTAGCCACCATGCCTCCTGCCACGATGGACTCTGTTTTCCTGGAACTGTCAATAGTAAGCTCAAATAAACTCTTCTTTTTATAAGTTCCCTTGCTCATGGTGGATTTATCACAGCAACAGGAAAGTGACTAATACAGTTAATAATTGGAAAAAATGTTCAAATTATCACTATTTGAATATATGACATTATGCATAGAAATACCCACAATTCCATCAGAAAACTGCCTGAAACTATCAACACTTTCAACAAGTGGCAGGTTACAAAATCAAATTAAAAAATCATTAGACTTTCTATATACTAATAGCAAGCAACTGGAGAAGGCATTCATGTAAATCTTCCCATACAATATAGCCCCCAAATACAAAATGACCAAAGACACTAAATGTTTCTACAATTATTATCATTATTATTATTATTATTATTTTTAATCTGTGAATAATGAGATGGAGGAAGAAACCAGGAGACAGATGTACATTACATGCTCATGAATTAGTAGAATGCTGTGAAAATGACCAACTTATGAAAAACAAACTATAGTTTCTATCAAATGCCAATAAAAATCTTCATGATATTCTTCACAGAGCTAGAAATAAATCCTAAAATTCATATGAGATCACAAAAAGTATAAAAAAAGTCAATCTTGAGCAAAAAGAGTAATGCTGGGAGGATCACTATACCTGATCTCAGACAGTGGATGAAAACACTGCTTCTTTTCATAAAGAGAAAACTTAGGGATATGTGCATTTTCCCTGTCTCACAGCATGATACTGGCCAGAATACTCAGCCCACCTGAATTATTCATAGCAGTACAGGTATCTACAGTACTCTATTTCAAAAAGATAGAACACAAGAGTCATGAAAAAAGTGAGTCCCTTGAACAACATGCTGAAAGCCATAAATAACTGGAATATATATATATATATATATATATCTTATATATCTATATATTTACTAATGAAACATATATATATTAAACATAATATATATATTATCTATATTATATATATATATATATATATATAGTTTCATTAGAGATTGAAGGTTATTTCTGGCCAAACTGTTCAGCCCATTGAAAGGAAACAGCCAGAAGACCAGAGTCCAAGACACAGACTCCCGAGAAAGTAGATGTTTTGTTTCTATCCACCTGTGCCCTGTGCTAAGCCTCGCTAGGAAAATCTGCGGAAGAGGGGGTGGGTAGATGTAAGGGCTGTGTTGGGGTGAAAGGTGAACCTACAGCATATAGCCTGGGACACTCATTTGACAACTTGATTGAACATACCAGACCCCTGCTGGATGGTGGGACCAAGGGGCCGTGTAGGTTGGGCACAACTACTTGAAAATTGGTTTTACATGAAGGATGCTTGTACTCATAATTATCACCTATTGCTAAAAAATGGAAAAAAAAAAACTGACAGAAGATGCAGGACAGTTATGAGCAGAATGCATGATCTGGGATGGGGTGGGGTGGGACTGGGGGAAGGGGAAGGGAGAGATAATGCACTGCCCGAACTGAATTGTAAAATGGTGTATGAATACACAAAGCATCGATAAAAAAAAGAAAATAGAAAAAAATTGTTATTGAAAATGAAATATATCTAAAAATTAAATAGACGCTTTTCAGATTCAATTTCACTTTAACAACTATGATAATGTTCTCTTAAAATGTTTTGGTGTCTTGAAAGTAGGGCCTTATTATACTTTAAAATATTCTTTTTCCTGGCAGTTTTTTTTTAAATTTGTATTACACTGACAATAGATTCCTATTGACTATGCTTGTGAACTTGTTTTCCTTAAGAAAAAATAAAATGCAGGTGAATTTTATTAATATCTATATCCTATACTGTTAAGACAATATTTTAAGCTTACTGTAGCCACATTTTCAAAGTAAACAGTAAGCTGCATGTAAAAATATCAAAAGCAGTATCAGTTGACATCATTGTGGTATCACAGAGTAGTGTTTTGGAAATACCTTCTACTGGTGATTGGGTAATAAAAGACACTATGGGATCTGGGATGGCAAATTACAGAAGCATTCAGTGTCCTGGCCCCATCTCTGTAAAGATATGAGAGTAATTTAGCTGTCACATTCAGTTTGTAATTCCCATGTGTGCTTAAAAAAACCCTCAGTGCCAAATCCAATATTTAAATAAGAAAATACTTGCATGCTGGGCTGTCTAAGAGTGAAGGTTATATTGCAATTCACCTTGAAAATAAAGATAAATGTAGCCAAGCCAAAAAAAAAAAAAAATGGTGGCTTCTGTCTAGCTTAAAACAAATGATGGTTCTCTGTCCAGTTTATGGCAAATGGCAGTTCTATTCTTTGGTCAATCATCTTTTTTTTTTTTTTTTTTTATGTGTGTATGAATGTACTGCCTGCATGAAGGTTGGTGCACCCATGTCATGCAATGCAGCGGAGGTCAGAAGAGAGCATCAAATTCCCCTGGAACTGGAGTTAAAGACAATTCTTTGCCGCCAGGTGGGTGCTGGGAATCGATCCCAGGTCCTCTGCAAGAGCAGTCTGCACTTTTAACCGTCAAGCATTTTTTGTAGAGCATTAGCATGTGGCTCCAAAAGAGCCCGCCAAGCTAGGAGAGTGCTTCCCACAAAGGATCCGGAGAGAGACAACTCCAAGACATAAGGCTTGAGCCATTAAGATCATACATAAATCCTGGTAGAAATCAAGAAAGACAGTCTAGTAATGTTGTACTCAAGTTCTAATCGTAAAGCATGCACTAACTAGAAGAGGTAGATATTAAATCAAATGGAGATTGTCCCAGGATGTCTTTTTCAGAGAGTGATGGAATTTGAGGCCTAGCAGTGGCCCCTATGTCTGGTGTTCCAGACACAGTGCCTATAGAAGGAGATCTGGTTTCAGACTCCAGCCCTGTCAGGGCTGTGCTGCCAGTTCAAGAATTTCTATAGTATAGTTCTGGGCTGCAGCAGAAGGCACTTATGCCATAGACAAACAGCTCCCTTCTGCCTTGATCTTTTATAGAGGCTGCCAACAGAAGGTAATGCCCACATTTAGAGTGAGTCTCTCAGCTTCAAAGAATTCCAGATCCAGTCAAGGTGACAACCAAGATTAGCCATCAGAACCATCTTGGGGAGAGGATACTATGGGTTGTGTGAAATTGCTCATCTTACACATTTCTGTGGAATTGTTTTCAGTTTTGATTTTACCTGATTATAGTATGATTTCTTAAGTGGAATCCTACACTCTCATAAAAGTATTGCTGTGTGTTTGTTTTCAACTCAGTATATTTGTAAGAGTTAAGAATGATATTTGTTCTCCCACCATGTGGCTAACAGCCTTCTTCCAGATCTTGCTAAATTTGTCATTCTTATTTGTTGTTTGGAGATTTTCTACTTAATGCTTGTACCAAATGGATACTGAGATTGTTCTATTTTTATTCCAATTAAATTTGAAATTAAAATTTACCTTTACTTGGATTATTGTGTTTTTAATATTTGTGTGTGTGTATGGGGGCACCTGTATATCTTTGTGTGTGTATGTTCATGTGTGGGAGGGCAACAAATCATGTTCTTAAAAATTGGGAATTTGTTGAAAAAAGTGAAATGCCATGCTCATAAACACATGCACAGATTTTAAAGAGACCTATCGATTCCCTCATGCTTGGTCACTGATCACTGAATTCCATCTGTCTTGGTATTTTGCTTTTTGCTTTCTGAACTAAAACCTCATTCTAATTGTGAATACAGGTCCCCTTATTGTGGTGTTGGGATTAAACTTTCTAGATACAATGTTGACTCACTATAGACTTCATGTGTTTTTTGAAACACACAGATTAATAAAATAATTTTTGCAACCTGCATCCTCCATAAATAACAATCCTTTACATAGCTATTGGTTACTTTTGTTTTATGCTCCATTTATTCCTTTTGGATACACACTACACAACTTATGGATTACTTTGATTTTATGTTTATTTTCTTTTACCAGCTATGCTATGTGTAACTTGCTATGAAGGACCTTGCAGTAAAAGGAGTCATCTTGTTATTAGTAATGCTAAAGTAAGCAGATAATTAGAATACATTCTGTATACACACAGAAATGAAGACATGCATGCACCCCAAAATGAATGATCATGTGAATATGTAATTATTCATTTTTAAAGTTAACAGTTTTATAAAGTTTTGCTTAGTTTGATTGATAACAAATGTCATTGTTAAGTTATTAAATGTAAATAAATATTATAGTGTATGGGGCTGGAGAGATGGCCTAGCGGTTAAGAGTGCCGACTGCTCTTGCAGAGGACCGGGTTTTGATCCCCAGTACGCAAATGGTGTCTAAGAACCATCTGTAACTCCAATTCCAGGAGAACACCAGTTCCAGGGGAATCTGACGCCCTCCTCTGACCTCTTCGACATTGCATGACACGGGTGCACAGACCTACATGCAGACAGTACATTCATATAAATAAATAAATAAATAAATAATTTTTTTAATTAAAAAAAAAGATTACAGTGTAGAAGACAAGGGCTATCAAGGTCTCCATTTTCTCATGTGCTTCTTCAAGACGAGGTAACTCATCAAATCATGTTGCACATTGTATTTGCTTTTTGTTTTCTTTGTACTTGACAGAAAATTTTTAAAAATTGAGTGAAATTACAACTCATTTATAAGAAAAATAACAAGAAATGAAGTAGTGAAAAATAAAAAAAAATGACCTCAGCTAACTAATTCACTTATAATTTATGATGGTAAATTAATTATGTTTAATGATATAATTATATCCTATTAATGCTATTTAAGTTAAATGGAAAGCTTCCAGATCTTTCTTTGTTGCTACTGATTGAATCACCTTTATAATTATCTAGCAAGAAATATTTAACTGACTGATTCTTGATGTTTATGTTTTACCTATTTGGCCAAAGACTTTAGTAATTCACACATACATTATTTGTCTATTCTAGAAAGCACATTGATGTTGTTTTGAATCAATGTCTTAATGGGCATTTAATATAATACTCTTATTTATAAAATTATATAGTGTTATTTGAATTTTTCCTTTAATGAATTAAGAAAATTACTAAACATTTTTGGAGAGCTTCTGAAAATATCTTTTACCAATGACTCAAATATGTGACTGAATTATAATGAGATCTACAACATATGAATAAAACACAGCTATATAGCTGTCATTTTGAGTTAGAGCATTGTTGTCTAATTCTTTCCTCCAAATTAAAAGACTTCCTCATAGAGCAAGATGGGAGGATCCTAATTCTCAGTAGTAAATGAAATTTATAAGTTTCAGAAAGCTCCCGAAACTCACAGAATTACGAAAGTCATTAATATTATTATAGATATAATGACAGTGCAAGGAAGAGTAAACTCTGAGACCATCTTTGCTAGCTATAAGTTTTACAGGGAGTTTCATAAAAGCAGATCAGGAAAGGTGGGAGTGGCGACAGCCTGTGGAAAGTCTAATGAACTGCTCTACGGTATTAAGCTAGTCTGGGTTAGGAAGCTAGTCCACAGCTCTGATGTAGAAGAACATAGTCAGACCTGGGGCCAAGGCTAGAAGGGGAGCATAGTGCAAGGAGAGAGTGGAGCTTTTGATGCTCAAGGCAAATCAAAGTGCAGTGGGTAGGATCTAACTTACCAGGGTGGTAGGTAGTTTTGAGGCAGGCAGATCAGGAGGCCAAGGGCAATATGATGTTGGGAACAGCCTGGGAAGGATCTGATAAACTATGCTGGAGAATTAACCCAGTCTGGGTTAGTAAGTGAGTCCAGAGAACTGATGTGGAAGACCAGTAGTCGGCCTGAGCCCAAGGCTATAAAGTGAAAAGTGAACTGAACACAGTCTTTTTTTTTTTTTTCTTTTTAATTGCATACTTAGCTGTTAGGAACACAGTTGTCTTCTTTCTGAATTTCACAGCACAGTATTCTGGGATGAAATCTTGTTCGTTACTGTCATTCTCATTCCTCTGTTTAGAATCAGAATAAAGTTCCATTCCGGGGAGAAAAAAAAAAGAATGTAAGTCTCCAACATGGTAATTGACTTGACAAGGATCAAATGATTGTAGATCAAATGACAAGTAGTGTTTCAGTAACCACTAATCAATACAATATCAGTTTGATTTTTGATTTACAATTCAATAGCATATATCTTCTGGACAAATATGATTATGATAAATTTAGTCAAATAATTGTGTATTAAAATAAATAAACATGCTTATTGATATAATATCTAGTAATACATATTGTTCTCTTACCTTGTATAAGAATGAAGACATGACTCAGTAGTTGGAAAATATCTTTGTATTGAATTATATCTGCCATTTCTTTTGTGTTTTTGTTGTTATTTTTTTTTTGAGACAGGATCTCCCTGGAGCTCCAGCTGTCCTGGAGGTCACTATGTAGACCAGGGTGGCTTTGAACTTACAGAGATCTGCCTGCCTCTGCCTCCCAAGTGCTAGGATTAAAGACGTGTGCCACCACTCCCGGTTAACATCTGCCATTTCTAAATATTTCCTATTTAATATGTGAATTCAGCAATGATGTTTATTTTATATGGATCCTATATTTAATGTCAAAAGCACTGTCTTATTTGTTTTCAACATCTACTCCTCAACATATAATAAGTTCCTATGAAGTTGAGATGACAAGCCTATTTGGTCATTATTGTTTTCTTCAGAAATGCTATCATTTTATTTATTCCTTTAAATAATTGGTAAATCAATACATTTAAGGAAATACCTATACATTTAAAGTAATTCGAATTATAACCAATGCACAAACAAGACAAAAAATAATTGCTTAAGAATATCTAATTTCTAAATAGTCTTTTACAAAAATAAAAATATAAAACTTTTAGAAGAACATACAATAAGGGAAAAGGTCAAAGCAACTTTTCCTTATTACTACATCATTATGCTGACTTTGGCCAAGGTCCGGTAGACCTGCTGTAATGAAGGGATAATGATAGCTTATCCTTTTCATTTTTTGCCCTGTTAACTCTGTATTGTTCCAAAATGCCTCTAACTCTCCTTTAGAGATTCACATAACAAAGCGTTCACTTTTTTTGCTTTTCAAATTTTAATGCATAAACATGCAATTATTGATTGCATGATAACTATATGAATTCAGCAGGTCACATAATATCCTTAGAATAATTAGAATGATACAAGAATCTCCTTAAAGTTACTGTGAATATTTAATTAATTAAGGCATGCAAAACGTGTCTGGCATATTGTAGAGCTTAATAAATCTCATTTACATGTATCATTATGGTAACAAGAATAGCTCCTAGAATAGTGGACTAAATGATTCGAGGTTAATGCATAGATTTTAAAGTAGATAAGGAGATGAATTAGAACCGGACATTAGTATGTTGGCATATTTTTCTTTTTTATTGTTTTATATATATATTTATTTATTTATATATGTACAAGATTGTACATATTTCCTTCTTCAGGGATTTAAAATTTTTGTTGTAGAGATCTTTGGTGCCTTTGGTTAGGTTTGTTCCTAGGTATTTTATTATTTTTGAGGCTATCGTGAGTGGGACGGTCTCCTTCTATTCCTTCTTCAGTTGCTTGCTGTTAGTGTAAAGAAAGGCTACTGATTTTTCTAGGTTAATTTTGTATCCTGTCACTTTACTGACTTTAGTTTCTAGGAGTTTTCTAGTGGAGTTTTTAGCATCCCTTAAGTAAACAATCATATCATCAGCAAAAAGGGATAGCTTGACTTTCTCATTTCCATTTAGTACTCCTTTAATTTCCTTTTCTTGCCTTATTTCCCCAGCATTTCTGGCAATATATTAAAGAGGAGTGGTGACAGGGGTCAGCCTTGCCGAGTTCCTACCTTTAAAGGAATGCTTCTGTCATTTCTCCATTTAGGATGATGTTGGCTGTAGGTTTCCTGTATATGGCTTTGATTACATTGAGGAATGATCCCTCCAATCCAATTCCCTTTAGGACTTTAAGCATGAAGGGATTGTGGATTTTGTCAAAGGCTTNGTA
Source organism: Rhizomys pruinosus (assembly GCA_009823505.1). Lineage (NCBI taxonomy): Eukaryota > Metazoa > Chordata > Mammalia > Rodentia > Spalacidae > Rhizomys > Rhizomys pruinosus. Next base: position 417,676 of record VZQC01000005.1, on the reverse strand, counting down.
TAAAAACTTTGAATCGCTCTCAGTAAAGTGCACCAGATTCAAGACCACTCTGGTGTCATGTCTGTCTAATTTTCGCCTAACCTGTGCCCTCCTTTCCAAGACCCCGATTCCCACAGGCAGAAGGAACCCCCTGGCTGGGATGGTCTGCAGCAGTTCTGTGTTACCTTCCAGGTCTGATATTCTTTGTTCTGCTTCCTTCATTCTACTTCTGAGGCTTTTTCCATTCCTTTTCTCTTGATTGGATGAGTGCTTGATTTCCTTTTTCATTTTGCCTTCTGAGTTCTTTAGTATTTCCACTTCCTTTTGGATCTTCTCAATCTCTTCCTGTAGTTCTTTGCTTCGCTGGTTGGTTTCCTTATCTTTTTAATCATGGGATCTTTTCATGTTCCCACTTCCTTCTTGAGTTTGTCATTCTCTCTCTAGGGCCTTCCTGAGATTTTCATTCTCTCTTCTAAGTTCTGTGACTTGTTCTTTATAGATTTTTTAATTTTTTTGAGTATGTCCACAATTGTTTTTCTAATATCAACTGTTGGAGTATTCCACAGGGTTGGTAGAGCTTCTTGTGAAATTATCCTGCACCTTTCCCATGTTGTCTCTTCATCGTGTCCCTGGCATGTGGGTTTCTCTTTGCCTGTATTCCAACGTGAATCCCAAATGCCTCATCACTGTGTTGAATGCTTGCTTTGCTTGCCTCCTTCAGATGCCTTCCTTGTTTGTTTGATTGATTTGTTTTTCCTCTTTTCTCCTTGCTTATGGAGTGTTGGCTTGTCTAAGTTTTAGGCTTTCTATTGGAAGTCTAACTCATTCTTCCCTTTCTGTTCTGAAGTTTCTCCAAAGAATCCACTTGGTACCTGTGCTTCAGGTTGCCTTGGGAAATCTCTGATCTCAAGTCTCACAGTGGCAACAGGGACACCTTTTATACCAGCTAGGAGGACAACTCCTCCCCCACAGCCACACAAGCCAATCAAGCCAAAGATGATTGAATCAAACCAAGCAATCCGCCTGGTTGAAGCACCCAGCTCCTACCTGTGCTTCAGGTGGTCTTGGGAAGTCCCTGATCTCAAGTCTAACAATGGCAACAGGGCTACCTCTTATACTAGCTGGTAGTACAACTTCCTACAGCCCAGCCACACAAGCCAATCAAGCCAATAACAATTAAATCAAACCAAGTGAACCACGTGGCTGAAGCACCCAGCTCCTACCTGTGCTGCAGATGGTCTTGGGAAGTCCCTGATCTCAGCATAGATATCTTTATACCAATGACTGAGTTACTGGTTGTGGTGAGAATCATCATGATATTTGAAGTTTTGTTGTCAATAAATGTGTCAATATTTCATTAGTGTGCCCAAAGTCATCTGAAAGTTTTGATTCTGCTTCCTTAAGACTGTTCTACATGTATAAAAATTCAATTAAACACTTTATACATTGTTGCTGTATTATATAAAAACATGCCACACCAACTCCAGTGTCATCTGTGTGAGCAATGATGAAAGTCATAATAACAGACAGGAGAAATGTGCCTTTCGAGGCTAAGCTCCCTGGTAGTCCCTGGCAGAATGCTCGGCTTTAGCTTCCAAGATCACGATGCACTCTAAAGTGTTAAGCTTTCTGGGTATTGGACTTTGCATATTGTCTTTTGATTCTTTTCCTGAGTACAGCACAACCTAAGCTTCAGTTAATTATATTAACCCAGACAAGGGGCAATTAAATGTGTTTGGAAATAAATCAGGTGAACAGAAGCTTCCACCCATTAACATCTGACTTACACAACATGCATGGATATCTGTGAACCTAAGCAAAATCATGCAGAGAAACATTATCTAAAGACCCTTTTGTCCTAAAAGTCCCTACAAAAATATTGTGAATGGAAGACATTGCACTGAGTGATATCATAGGTCAGTTACAAGTAGCGGAAGTGTTTTTCCAGACTTAATAAAAGCTCAGTCCCTTAAGCAAGGAGCTACACCTGATAGAATTAGTAAAATAGAAGTCTTAGTTACAGTTTTGCATGTTAAATGCAATACTTGGTCAGAGGCAAGTGGTGGGCTTCTCCTTTAAGAAAAACAGAACTAATTAAGAGGATCTCCCAGGCCATGGCTTGAATTACAGCCTAGAGATAACAAGTTGCCTTGGGAGGACAGATGGATTGGAATGGGAAAAAACCAAATTGAAGCTTCAAAGGGAAACAATGTCTCACATCTCACAAACAAACTCTGTGGTTTTGCGACCACTGTTTGTTCCTGGAGATGTGCTAATCTTGAGCAAAGTACCATGTGTAAAGTGCTTCTGGTTAGTGCTTCTGGTTAATGTGTAAAACTTAAACTCTTTAGTAAAGGGCCTATTGTTCCTGGGGATGTGCTGATCTTGATCTGTTTTCCTGACGTACTATATAATCAGTTTGCTTGCTCTTAGTAAAATGCAGCAGATTCAAAACCATTCTGGTGTCATTTCTGTCTGTCATCAACGAACCTGTGCCCTCCTTTCCAAGACCCCAATTCCCGCAGTCAGAGGCCCCCCCCCCCCCGCTGGGATGGTCTGCGGCAAAAACTATCCTCGTTTCTCACAGAAAATATTCCTTAATGGTTTACTTCCTTATATTTCAATACCTATTTTTCTGATGCATACCTGTTATTTTTGTGGTCAATAAATTATGTAAACCCTTATCAATGCTAACTCACAGGTCAAGAGTATTTAACACATTTTTCAGTTAAATATATGTATGACAAATTCAAGAAGGATATAGAAATTAAAACAAGTGGTAAGTCATGAAAATAGGAAAGATAATGAGGTAGGCAACATATATTTTATCAATACACACTTAAAATACAAACAGTGATATTAAATAATTTGCTGGGCGTGGTGGTGCATGCCTTTAATCCTAGCACTCAGGAGGCAGAGGCAGCAGATCTTTGTGAGTTCAAGGCCAGCCTGGTCTACAGAATGAGTTCCAAAGCAGATTGGGGCTACAGGGAGACTTTGTCTCGAAAAGGATAAATAAATAAATAAATAAATAAATAAATAAATAAATAAATGATTCAATTGTGGAGAATTGGTTTGCTTATGCCAAATGAGGCCAAGTCAGTCCAGGAATAATCAGGCTGGGCACTCAAATGTTTCCATCATTTCTGAATTGAATTCTCAGAATCCCACAACATAATCTATGAAGTCCAGGTTTCAATTAAAATATTTAGGAGATGAGGCATTTGTGCACATAAAAAATAAGTGTACAAATGTATAATACATAATGCAATTTTAAAATATTTCACTTTTGTCAAATTTTATTTTGTTGTATTTATCCAAGTTAATATTTTTTAATGTTTCCATAAAGAATGAATGAATTTGGTGTTTTAGACTGGCTAGCCATTCTCCATATGGGTACTAAAGTATGTGCTAATTCCAACAATTCTGATGTTGCAATAGATATGGCTAAGATGTCTATTCAGACAGTACCCAGTGTTGTTTATGAATACCATACAGGTTTCTTCAGAGTGAAACATCAATATTCAATAAAATGTGACAAAAATAGGATCATGGCACACAACTTATCTTTAAATAATTCCAAGACTTAAGAGATAGATCATGTTGTTCAAGTGGTTGTTTTACAAACAAAAGAAGAAGGACTGGGATTTTCTTAGAACACAAGTCAAAAAAATTACAGCTGTGGGTGTGGTGGTATGTGTTGGCAATCACAGTTGTGAAGAGTAATGCACAAGCAGATACTTGTGGTTCTCTGACCAGTACTTTAAGTTATGTGGTGAGTTCCAGGATAATGAGAAACACGGAGTCAGAAATAGATGGACAGCCTTCTCTGGAATCAGACCCAGTATTTTCTCTGTTCACTACTTGAACAGGCAATAAATGTACCCCCCGACTGCACACACATTCACATACGTACAGGCACACACTCAAACCACCTACATATAACTTTTCACAGGTAAATTGAATGGTGTTTAGGACAATGTTGTTTTATTCTAATCATTTCTAAACTATTTTTTGTTCTTCTAATAATACAAAATTTCTCCATTAATGAATATAATGTATTACTATAATTGTGTTACTGAAACAGCAGACATTTCTATAATAGTATATGCTAAGACTGTTGTGACATGTGGATATGTCTATAAAATACAATACAACATAGCAGAGTTGTTATAACATTGTTCCAAAAAACAAAGATTAATATACAGAGTCAATGCAATCCCAAGTAAAATCCCCATGAGTACATTCACAGGCTTGGGGAAAAAGTCCTTAAATTCACATGGAACAAAAAACAAAAGACCCCTTCCCCCAATAGCCAAAGCAACCCTGAGTGGAAAGAGCAACACAGGGAGGATCTCTATACAAGACTATATCACAGGGCTATAGTCATAAAAAGCAGTCTGGTACTGGCACAAAAATTACCTGTAGATCAATGGAACAAATTTGAAGATGAAACATGAACTCATACAATTTCAGCCACCAAATATTTGACAAAGGTGCCAAGAAACCTCAATGGAGGAAAGACAGCATCTTCAACAAATGGTGTTGGCAAAACTGGATCACCGCTTGTAGAAGAATAAAATTAAAATCCTACTTCTTGCCCTGTACAAAAATTAACTCCAAATGAATCAAAGAACTCAACATGAAAACCAAAACTCTGAAGGTAATAAAAGAAAGCATTGGCAGCAACCTATAAGACATAGGCATAGAAGACTTTCTAAATCACACAGCAGCTGCACAGAGAAATAAGGTCAGCAATTGACAAGTTGGACTTCAATAAACTCAAAAGCTTCTGTACAGCAAAAGAAACAATCAGGGAAGTGAAGAGAAAACCCACAGAGTGGGAGGAAAACTTCACCACTGATACATCTGACAGACCATTAACTTCCAGATTATGTAAACTACTCAAAAAACAAGTAAGAAAACAAATGACTCACTCAAAAGATGGAGTAAGGAGCTGAGCAGAGACTTCACAAGCGAGGAAATAGAGATGGCTGAGAAATATCTTTAAAAAAAGTTTGACATCACTAATAATTAAAGAATTGCAAATTAAAACCACTTTAAGATATCATCGCACCCTGATAAGGCTGGCAAGGATCAAGAAAACAAATGATACAAAATGCTGGAGAGGTTGTGGGGAAAGGAGAACATTCATCCACTGCTGGTGGCAATGTAAACTCATACAACCACTATGGAAAGCATTCTGGAGAACCCTTAAAAGACTCAAAGTGAGCCTACCACCTGACCCAGTCATACCTGGATATACCCACAAGACTCATCCTACCTAAGAGATACACACACAGCCATGTTTATTGCAGCTCTCTTTAAGATGGGGAAGAGCTGGAATCAACACAAGTGCCCCTCAACCAATGAGTGGATAGAGAAAATGTGGTACATCTACACAATGGAGTTCTATGCAGCAGTTAAGAAAGATGACATCATGAACTTTGCAGGTAAATAGATGAAGTAGAAGATAATATGCTAAGTGAAGTAACACAGTCTCAGGAAAAAAAAAACAACAGTAGCAAATGGTATCCCTCATTTGTGGATGCTAGCACCAAGTACCTAGTTATAAGGCAAAGTGAGCAATGTTAATGTTATGTTTCTCTTTATCTGAAAGCAACTATGCTTTTATAATATGAATCCCTTAACAGGCTCTAGAATTAATCTACCACTTATTTTCAGACTTTGCAATCTTGGTATATGGGTAGAGGGTATGTACGCATGTTTTAGAATAATATAAAATTAAAAGGGCAAAATGTGAATCCTAAAATATGATTTGGAAATAAAATAGTTTATTTTCATGACATAATTGTAATATATATATTGAAGCAATACAAACTGGAAGGAACAATAAAATAACTGGGACAAAGAACCAACTGAAACAGTAAAGCTCTCCCAAAAGCAATAATCCTCTGATTTGAAAAAAGAAAAAACTTTTAAAAGACACAGAAAAAGATACAAGACATGTATGGCAGAATACACAAACTAGGGAGGGGTGAGGGGCATGGAGAGGGAAATAAATCTAAATTGGACTGAAAAATGATGTATGAAATTCACAAAACTTCAATAAAAATATTAAAAAAGAAACAAAGATATCTGACTATACCATAAAATCCTACATCTAAAAAATAAAGTATTGATTCCTCAACACTTAAGCCAAGGGTCGACTGTAACATCTAAACTAATATATCATCCTGATCTATCATATATTATATTTGTCATATATGTTCATCGTGTATAATATATTTACAATATTTAAGGGAGTATAAAATATATGTGTGTTCCTTTCAAGAGTAAAATTGGGGGGCTAGAGAGATGGCTCCGTGATTAAGAGCGCCAACTGTTCTTGCAGAGGACCCTCACCACCCATATGGTGGCTGAGAACCATCTTTAACTCCAGTTCCAAGGGAATCTGACACCTTCTTCTGACCTCTGCAGCACTGCACAACACGGATGCACCTTCTTATATGCAGACAGTACACTCATACACATTAAAAAATGGGTTTCATGTTCAATTAAATAAATAAGTAAATAGAAAAGAAAAAAAGGAAATTGAGATTTTATATAAAAAAAATGTTTAATAAATTTTTATATAATATATATATATAATATTATACCTTTACTGAGGCCTAGTAAATATATCAATAGAGTTCACTTTGTACTGTCTAAAAAAGTACATAATAATGTTGGAGTGTGACTAGCATGTATCACTCAAGATAGAATTTCCAAGAATGGTGCTGGTAATATGAGCTTGCAGTTTACACTTATTGCATTACAGTAATCTGTAGCATGTTCTCACCATAATTTTTAAGTTATTTTTAATGAATAATGTTACCATAACTATATTAGAACCAGTATTGACATACAAAATGTAAGATGACTTTCAGAGGAGAGAATTTTTTTGAAATAAATTGCTAGTACTTTCAAATTTACAGTATACTGACAAAGTTCTACCAAATAATTAAGGCTATTATCCATTCAAATATTACTGAGTAAGTCACATTGCTTTACTTACCTGTCATATTGTAATTTTATTAAATTTGTTTGCTCTACTTCAAATCTGTATGGAAAGCAATCGTAACATTTGTCTTCAACTTATATTTTTCATTTGTAAATATTTTAAAAATTTCATAAACCATAAATGGCACTCTAATCTTATTTCTTTTTTTGTATTAATTTTATTTATTTCTGTATGTGTATGAATGTACTGTCTGCAGGCAAGTCTGTGCACCCGTGTCGTGCAATGCCGCGGAGTTCAGAAGAGGGTCTCGGATTCCCCTGGAACTGGAGTTCTCCTGGAATTGGAGCTTCAGACGGTTCTCAACCGCCATGTGGGTGCTGGGAATCGAACCCGGGTCCTCTGCAAGAGCGGTCGGCGCTCTTAACCGCTAGGCCATCTCTCCAGCCCTCTAATCTTATTTCTATAATTGACATTTTTAGACCAAATTATATTTGAAAACATCAAAGAAATTATCTAAATCTCAGGGTTTTTTACATATTAAAATTCATCACAAGTAATGCAAATATACATAAGTGGAAGTATATGTAATAGGAATATATATTTCTACAAAGCCTTAGAAATGCTTGATTTAAATGTGTGGTAACTGGTTCAGTTTCAGACTAGGATGTAGGGAACTTTAAGGAACATATAAGAAGAAGAAGAAGCCTTATAAGATATACACATTAAAAAATATAGATCTCTGCTTGTTTTATGACATCACATAAATATAATTTTAATAAGAGAAAATCACCCATATATTTCTTGGATGTTATATATTTTTATTATTTAAGTGATATATAAAATATATTTTTATATGAATGATAAATAGTACTTTGTTTCTTGCATACAGTGCAAAATATCAGATTGTGGTAAACTTTGGTCAGTTTTTCAGAGTGAAACAAAAGATACATTTGCTTAGATAGAGTTTGAAGAATACAGTACTTAAGTATGATGAAAAGTTAGGCCAATATGCAATACCACATCAATATTTTGTAGTCCTACAGGTATAACCTATTTCCCTTTGATCAGCCTCCCCTGGTTCTTGTTGCTCTGCCACAGTCCTCAGTCTCTGCTAACAAAATTCTTTACTCGAATTATGTGAGATCAAATTTTTAATTTCCCTTATGAGTGAGAACATCATTCATTACTTGTCTTTGGAGGCCTGGATTAGGTATACTAAATATAATGATCTTTAGTTTCATTGGTACTGTGGGGTAAAGTCATCATGGTTTCCCTAAAGATGTCTTAATTAACATTCCTGTTAACACTACGAAACTCTCCTTGATCTCCACATCCTCATGAGAACTTTTACCATCTTTTTCTTTTTGGTAAAGCCCTTTCATAGGAGAGTGAGTTTTTAAATTCACTTTAATTTATATTAAGATTTGCATTTACAAATGGGTGGTAGATTTCTGCACGTATCTTGAATTCATTGTTTATCTGTATGTTGTCATTCCAGAAATGTTTCTTTTCTTATACTTAATTTCATTAATTTTCCTTCTATTTTTAATTTAAAATATTGTATTAACATGTACTTCCTTAAGAAGTAATATGATTACATTGTAGGAATTTGTATAGGCTGGAGAATTTGGAAAGGGAGATAATGGCAAATTACATTATAGGAACAGTGACAAGATTTACATTATTGTTGAAATTTGATGGCACAGTTTTGTTGGTTAATAATATTAAAAAAATATTGTGAGTACGTATCCCTGAGTAGAACAGCTACTTCAACCCTCTGCCTCAGGGTTCGCTGAAAGAGTAAACAGAGAGAGATTATAAGAGCCAGAGCGTGTGGACAACCACAAGGAAATGAGTCCTCCAGAGTAGGTCATTTACTCATCTGAACACAGTGCAGTGATGACAGCATGCATACGTCCTATGCAAGACTGAACCAGACAAAATCCAACATAAACCGAGGGAAACAGGTTAGCAATCCCAAGTCAACAAAGAAACTTTTTGCCATTAATAGCGGCTGGGAAGCAGAAAGTGTCTTACAGGGTTGAGGCCCTTCATGGGTCCAGTGAGGGACACAATTTATACTGTTTAGGGCATATATATGAATTCATTAAATTTAACAGATACATTGAGGGGAGGTAATAGGTGGGAGGATATCTAAACACATAAAATTGTATTTTATGAAAATAGAAAAATTCATTAAAAATGGAAGAACATCAATATTCAATAAGGTGATTTTATCTAAATAAAAAAAATTGTAGTATATTCCAAGATTTTAATGTTTTCCCCTTGGGTTCAAATCTTTTCCTATGCCAATGATGATGTGTGAGTAAATGAAAAAGAAAATGATGGGATTCTACAAGTACAATAAATGATGCACATTCAGAACAAATCACAGAATACTGAAGGCAGAGTAAAATGGTAGAGGGAAAATTGAATTTGTAGTTTAATGACAGTCGAATGTGTACCATTTAACTGTGAAGACAAGAGGAATTAGTCTCACAACTTGGAGATATTGAAAGACACAACATACACATTTTACATTCCTAAGCCAGTTTGTTGGGATTTTTTTTTCCTTGAAAACAATATAGTTTGTTCTGTGAAAAAAGATAGATTAGAAACATAAAATTGCAAATTTATACTCTAAGATATAATTACATATTTCAGTGGGGCATTTATATCATTTTCATTATTACAGAATTTTATTTTTAATCTCAGCCTATGACTTTTATCTGTTTAAGTTCAATTAAGGTACAAATGAAGGTGATGTAGATGTAGAAGACTAATAGTAAAATAATGGAAAATCTCTTGGAGCTTGGTAATTAAAGAGGTCCAACACCTGGATACCCAGAAGCATTTGTGGAGTGTGGACCCTAGCTTTCCCTTATGGCAAGTGAAAGTTTCATTCCAAAGAATCAGTCTTCCCAAGACTGGAATCTGCAAATGACTGAGATGCCCTCTCTCCTGGGTCTAATAATTGACTCCTGCCAGGCACAGCTGGGAAACTATGGAGAGAGGGCTGCTGAGAATATAGTCACTCAGAGAGAGTTGAAACTCATTCTAAACATAAGGAAGTTCTCCATTCTTTACTCTGCTCCAACATTACCCTACCAACAAAGGAATGTGGAACAATGGCTCACAGTAGGAGGCCAAATACTCATCCTCATGTGAGGGTATCATGCCTCTAGTTCATTCTCAAACAACTTCAGGCTCACTTGATAACCCAGAGCACATGCTCACAAGAAGGGCCAATTATTAAGTTCTTAGGAAAGACCACAACTCTGGCTTGTGTTAGGGGGCCACCCCTCCAGCACCCAGGATAGGACCACATCTTTTACCTTACTATTTTTTGGCCATTCCATTCAATTTTATTTTATACAACCATGGTCAATTTTTAAATAAAAATATTTCTATCTAATAATTTTATCAAAGTAGAATCTGTTTAAATGTTCCTCAAAAAATTAATATATAAATATTCTGTTTTTAATTTGTTCATGTGAAATAATTATGTTTATCTCTAAGGAGAAATTATGAATTTAACCTAAAAATATTCTGTGATTTTCCTGTATGTTATTCTAGATACATTAATTTTATGCATTACTATATTTGTTTTGTTTTATGGTATCATTTTCTATTTAAATAACTTGACAAAATAAAGATTATATTACCCCCTTAAGATGTTCAATACAAGTGTTGACATTTTCAAAACACATTGACAGTATTGAAGGAGTTTGCAAGAGAGGGAAAACTGCAACTTTGTACATGTAGTAGCTAGGCAGTGGTGAACTTAAACTTAAGTCTCTAAGAGATACAAAGAATATCGTGATGGAAATGGAAAGCAAAAATGTAATTCACAAATTAATTGGGGTTTATTAAAATCACTTATTTTTATTTGTTTATGGTTTATGTGTATGAGTTTTATGCAACTCCACAGATACCTTGCAATGCCCCCAAAAGACAGAAAAAAGTTTTGGATTCCCCGGGAACTGGAAGTATGGACAGTTATTATCCACCATTTGGGTGCTGGGATTCAAACCCAGGTCTTGTGGAAGAACAACTAGTGGTCTCGAACACTGAGTCATCTTTCCAGCACCCTACTATAAACAATTTAAAGGAAACAAATCCTTTAAACTGTCAGGGTTGGAGAGAGAGTACGGTGCTTAAAAGTACCTCCTATTCTTCCAGAAGACCCAGTTTCTGGTCCCCAAATCCATGTTGAATTGCTCATGCCCTACGGAAACTGCAACATTAGGAAACCTGAAAAACCCTCTTCTAGACATTATAGATTTTTAACTCACATAGACAAACCAACTCACAGACAGTCATACATATAAATAAAAAGAAAATAAATAAAAAGGAAATCTTAAAAACAAAACCTTAACATGTTAAATGTAGATTACCAAATTGCTAGCACTTACAAAGTTAAATTTTCCAAAAAACAATGACAGTAATTACTTTAAAAAACAATTCACACTGATCAAAGACAGAGAATAAGTCTCTGTGAGATACACAGCCCACAGTGACATATCTACAGTGGAATATCTATAACTAAGGCTCATGAAACTTAGCAGAACAGGGGCAGAGAGAATATAAATATGTCCCTCAACTTTCACCTGTGAAGCTTTCACAGGCAGTGCAAGGCAATTAAAATAGAAATCCAGAACTAGCTGATAAGTAACAGAATAAGAGACTGAAGAATGTGTGCTCCAGTAGGACTCTGGTATTAACCTTCTGCAACCCAGGACTCAGAGACCATTGTAGAAGAGGATGCAGAAAGATTTTAAGAGTCAGTGCTATGCTCATGTAAAGTTACAGCGATGGTTACAGGATGCACAAAACTGATGCAAACAAAAACCCAGCATAAAACTGAGGAAAGGGTGAGAGGCCCCAATATTAGCTGAGGAATTATTGACAGCTGTTCACTGCTGAATGAGGCACACTTGGTCTTCTTTAAAGGAATGATTTGAAATCTGTCCACCAGGCTCCAGTGGATGAACTCACAACAAGGGACATTTGGCTATACAATCTTTTACTCTCTAGGTCTTAATGAATATAACAGAAATCCTGATATCAGGTGCAGACAATGGGGGTGCAGTTAGTGGATGGGATCTAAATTTGGTAACTATGTATGGCATGAAATGCTCAAAAATTCAGTAAATATGTTTTGAGAAAAACTAATTCATTTGAACTACAAACGTTTTATAAATTAGCCATTTCAAAATAATCTGTCTTTCGTGTGTGTGTTTGTATGTTCATTCTGAAAAATTACAAATGGTTATTGTTTGAATCTTTCTGTTTTTACTGATGTATTTGTTCCATGTTCTTTCCCTTGTATTGCTTTGAGACATCGACTCTCCTTCTGAATTCTATAAAATAAAACAAACTAAATCAAAATAAGTATATGCTAAACTGTATAAAATATTATCACTATAATTACACAATTAGGACAGGGCAGATTTAAATGACATATCTCTTTTTATATGAAAAGAAGAACAGATGCTATAACTTAATTTTCTTGCCCTGTTCACTATCAGCTATAATAATGCATCTCTAATTAATGTAGTATTCTTCCAGAGGGCTAAGTAGAACTGTTCTAACTTATTTTAATTTAACCCAAAACAATATGTCATGAACTCTACAGTTTTAAGTACCTCAGGGGCAGAAAATGTGAAATTCAGCATCTTTTAAAAACAGAAATGCAAATATAAAAGTATACTAAATAACTTGCATCCCCTTAGTAATGCACTAACTTCTTTAATGAATAAAACGCATTCTCATTAAGTGTAAATTGTTGAGTACTTATAAATTTGATTCAATGTGTGTATATATATATATATATATGCTAATAGAGCTTATAAAATTTTTGTTCTACAGTGTATAAATCTGGTTAATATGGAAAGCATATCATGTAAAGTTAAGTTCCAATGAAAGTAACTGAGTACGTAGTGCAAAAACTACAAAACACATTCCAATAATATTTTCTAAGAAGAAAACTTATTTCCACATATTTTAAATTTAAACACCTACTAGGAAAAATATAATTCAAGAGTTATTAAATTATGAAAGCCTCACTCATTAACTGAAATTTTATTCACTTTATTTGATCAGGTATTAATTGATATTCTTAAAATAAATGTTTATGGTCACAGGATGCTACTAGTTTTAATCAAGCTATTTACATTTTGTTAAAGAAATCAAAGCTCTTATAAATTTTTTGAAAATTGTATTCAATTTTATAAATATTGGTTGAAGAGATGTGAAAAATAAATATGTTCCATAACAGGCCCCAAAGAAATATGTATGCATTCATAAAGTATGAATAACTGTTTTCTTTTTGTAAGATTAAGTAAAATGAAATACATTTCTTCATGATATATTTAGATGATTAGATTAATGAATTTATACATTATTTCATAGTGTATAAAATGTAGAGTGAGGACTATCATGACAGTATATGAAAAACTTTTTTTCTTAAGTGCACATAATGTAATTCATCTGCTTTTCCAAAATTCAGAACTGTTCTGGCACTAAGTTTGAGAAATCCATATGAACAACTCATTAATGAGCCAGGGGAAAATCAGTTCCTGTGAATATGTATTTATCATGCCTTACTGCTTTAATTTGTTACTGAATCCACATAGGTGCATTTATAAAAACTCTTTTGAGAAATAAAATAAGTTCATCAAAGGTAAATTTAATATTGTACATCAATTTAATTTAACGAACTCACTTATTCTGTTGATAAGAATAGTTTTGGAGTGCACAGAGCTTAGATCATGGATTTCCCAGGACACCTGAAGCACAGAATACCACCCCTCACCCCCCCGACCCCCACCAACTGGAATTCCCTAGGGAGTGTCCAAGTGGATTCTTTGGAGAAACTTCAGAAGAGAAAGGGAAGAATGAGTTAGACTTCCAATAGAAAGCCTAAAACTTAGACAAGTCAACACTCCATAAGAAAGAAAAACAAATCATACAAACAAACAACAAAGGCATCTGAAGGAGTCAAGCAAAGTAAGCCTTCAACACAGTGAAGAGGTATTTGGGATTCACATTAGAATATAGGCAAAGAGAAACCCACATGCCAGGGACACGATGAAGAGACAACATGGGAAAGGTGCAGGATAATTCCACGCCAAGCTCTACCAAAACTGTGGGAGATTCCTATAGTGGGATCCTCCTGGGGATGGCCCAGGACACAGATCTTAGAGGAATAATTGCAGTCATATTCAACAAAATCAAAGAATACAAAGAACAAGTTAGAGAACTAAGGAGAAAGAATGAAAAACTCAAGAAGGACCTAGAGAGAGAGAGAATGACAAACACCAGAAAGAGCTAGAGGAAGAAAATGACAAACTTCTGAAGGAAGTGGAAACACTGAGAAGATCCCATGCTAAAAAAGAAAAGGAAACCAACCAGGGAAGCGAAGCAAAGAGGTACAGGAAGAGATTGAGAAGATGAAAAAGGAAGTTGAAATACTAAAGAAATCACAAGACGAAATGAAAAAGGAAAACAAACACTATTCCTATCAAGAGGAAATGAATCGAAAAAGCCTCAGAAGTAGAAAGGAGGAAGCAGATCAAAGAATATCAGATCTGGAAGATAACACAGAACAAGTAAAAACTTCAAGTAAAGGTTATGAAAAATTAAAAAAATACACAAAAGTGGAACAACCAGGAATTGTGGGACAATATGAAAAGATCAAACATCTGCATCATAGGGATAGAGGCAGAAGAATCCCAAGAGAATGATATTGATCAGATCTTCAACAGAAGAATAGATGAAAATTTCCCCAAACTAAAAAAAGACAAACCAGTACAAATACAAGAAGCACATAGAATGCCAAACAGAGAACAGAAAAGAAACTCTCCACGCCATATCATAATTAAAACTCTAGACACCCAAAATAAAGACAAAATTCTAAAAGCCACAAGAGAAAAACAAGTTACATATAAGGAGAAACCTAACAGAATTACAACTTACTTCTCAGTGCAAATTATGAAAGCAAGAAGAACTTGGAGCAAAGCATTCCCAGTGTTAAAGGACTATAGATGCCAACCCCGATTACTATACCCAGCAAAAATGTCGATTATAGTTGAAGGAGAGAGAAAAATCTTCCATGACATAAATAAGATGAAAGAATACATGTCTGGAAAACCAATCTTTCAGAGAATACTTGAAGCAATTCAAAGGACAGAAAAAAGGAGCAACCATCCGCAGGAACCTAGAAAGAGAAATTAATAAAACCATAACTGCAGAAGTAGAAACTTAGACCAAAATGCAAATGGATAATAAGGTGAAAGGAAAGCAACACACATCTCTCAGTTATAAACTTAAATATTAATGGATTAAACTCCCCGATCAAAAGACATAGACTGGGAGATTGGATTAGGAAGATGGTGGTGCCTATCCTTGAAGGAAGATACCTTCAAGGATAGGCACCACCTTAAAGTGAAGACATGGAAAAAATATTCCAACAAATGGTACCATAAAGAAAGCAGTGTTGCTATTTTAATATCAGACAAAATAGACTTCAAAGTAAAAGAAATCAGAAGAGAAAAAGAAGGCCATTACATTTTTATCAATGGAACAATTGATCATGAAGATTTCATAATCATGAATGCATATGCACCAAACTCTGGTGCACCAAACTTTATAAAGACAATTCTCCAGGACCTCAAGGCACAGATTAACAGCAGTACACTCATAGAAGGGGACAATGTCAATAACCTCATTGAGCCCTTGCGACATGTCAACTGGACAAAGAATAAATAGACATCTGAACTGAATGAAATGATACACCAAAGGATCTTACAGACATCTACCAAATATTCCACAATAATACCAGAGAATACACTTTCTATTCAGCACCCCAGGGAACATTCTCCAATATTGACCACATACTGGAACACAGAAGAAATCTCCACAAATATAAAATGTTTGAAATAATTTCATGCATTCTATCACACCACAGTGCAGTAAAGCTCAATATCAACACCAGGATAAGCCCTACTATCTACAAGAACACATGGAGATTAAACAACACACTCCTGAATAATGAATCCATCAAGGAAGAGATAAAGAAAGAAATAAAAGCATTCCTGGAACTGAAGGACAATATAATACAACACAACAAAACCTATGGATAATTTAAAAGCAGTCCTAACAAGTAAGATTATAGCCTTGGGTGCCTACATTAGAAAAACTGAAAGAGCACAAGTGAATGATCTAACACCGCAGATAAAAGCACTTGAGAGTAAAACCTCCCATGCTCATGGATTGGGAAAATTAATATAGTAAAATTGTCCATTCTACCCAAACTCTTGTACAGATTTAATATAACCCCAATTATAATCCCTGAGTTTCTTCACACAGGCTTGGGAAAAGAGTCCTTAATTTAATTTGGAAAAACAAAAGACCCCAAATAGCCAAAGCAGCCCTGAGTGAAAAGAGCAATACAGGGGAGATCTCTACACCAGACTTCAAACTATAATACAGGGCTATAGTCATAAAAACAGTTTGGTACTGGCACAAAAACAGACCTGTTGACCAATGGAACAAAACCGAAGATCCAAACCTGAGCTCATACAATTTCAGCCACCTCTTATTCAACAAGGGTGCCAAGAAGACACAATGGAGGAAAGACAGTATCTTCAGCAATTAGTGTTGGCAAAACTGGATCATCAAAAATGAAATTAGATCCCTACCTCTCACCCAAAAGTCAATTCCAGATAGATCAAAGACCTCAATGGAAACCTGAAACTCTGAAGGCGATAGAAGGAAAAGTTGGCAGCAGTCTACAAGACATAGGTGTAGGAAAAGACTTCCTAAATCAGACAACAGCTGCACAAGAATTAAGGTCAACAATTGACAAATGGGACCTCTTTAAACTCAAAAGCTTCTGTACATCAAAAGAAACAATCAAGGAAGTGGAGAAAACCCACAGAATGGGAGGAAACCTTCACCACAGACACGTCTGACAAAGCATTGATTTCCAGAATATATTAACTACTCAAAAACAAAGAAGAAAGAAAACAAATGATCCACTCAAAAGATGGAGCAAAGAGCTGAACAGAGACTTCACAAGAGAAGAATTAGTGATGACTGAGAAACATCTTAAAAAGTGTTCAAAGTCGCTAATAGTTAAGAAAATGCAAATTAAAACCACTTTAAGATATCATCTCACTCAAATAAGACTGGCTAGGATCAAGAAAACAAGTCATACCAAGTGCTGAAGAGGTTGTGTGTAAAAGTAAACACTTACCCACTGCTGGTGAGAATGTAAACTCGTACAGCCACTATGGAAAGGAGTGTGGAGAACCCTTGGAAGACTTGGAATGAACATGCCACCTGACCCAGCCATACCACTCCTGGGTATGTATGGACAAGACTCATCTTACTGCAGAGATACATGGACAGCTGTGATTATTGCAGCTCTCTTCACAATAACAAAGAGCTGGAACCAACCCAAGTACCCCTCAACTGAGGAGTGGATAGAGAAAATGTGGTACATCTACACAGTGAAGTTCTTTGCAGCAGTAAAGAAAGATGACATAATGAACTTTGCAGGTAAATGGATGGAGCTAGAAGATATCATGCTGAGTGAAGTAACACAGTCCCAGAAAAACAAAGGACAAATGGCATCCCTTGTCTGTGGTTGCTAGCACCAATTGCCTAATTGTATGGCAAACTGAGCAACGTTAATGTAATCTGAAAACAACTGTGCTCTTATATTGTAGAATCCCTTGAAAATAAACAAATAATAGAAAAGGAATAGTTTCATCTAGCTGGGTATCTCATACCTTTTCCGATGTTATGATTTTCCAGACTTATGTGGAGGAAACTTGAATTTCAGTGAAAAAATAACGTCTGTAAAGCTATTCTATTTGGAGTATCTGTGAAGTGAATGTGGATTACATGCATCATGTTTTCCTAGAACCAAAGTATAAATGTAGGTTATACTAATAAATATGTGCCCATCAGAGTATCAGTTAAGAAAGACTGGATTTATCCAATAATAACATGTCTAATACATTGTCAAAAACATCATTCAGTTGAAATCAAACAGAAGGAAAAAAATAGAAGTACATGACATATCTTGGGTGCACACAGGTACAAATGTACCATGCAGAATGCACTAGCAATTTTATTACACAGATGCAAGGATGGTTCAGTATAAAGCAAATAGCAAATTCTAAAACACCAACTATAGCCTTCACCTCAATTTGTAAATGAAAACCATTTGAAAAAATTCAATATCTAATCACGGTAAAAAGACTAAACAAATTGATTTTAAAAGAAACGTACTCTAATATAATTAAAATTATGTACATTAAGACAACCTCAAGTATCTACCATGTAGAGGAAGATGTTATATGTATATATATGTTAAATATATATTTATTTATATATATATATATTTATTATAGATATAATATTTATATATATATAAATATATATGTTATATATATTTTTATATTATATGTTAATGTTTTACTTTTAGCTGTAATCTGCCTGAAATTCACCATGAAATCAGGCTGGCCTTGATCTTGCAAATATTTATTTGCCTCTCTCTCCTAAGTGTTGAAATTAAAGACATGCTCTTCCATGCCCCACTAACATTTGTGTTTCATTAAATTCTGCTTTTATCCAGGACACAACCTCTGCACTACCTTAATCTTTACAATTCAGGCAGTTAAGACCTTCTGTGCTTATTGCATTCTCTTGCATGTTGAAGGTTCACTGGTGACATTGAGAGATATATTAGTGTTTTTCTACAATATTTTCCATGACACTTAGCATAGAGTTCCATAGTAGACGTGTAATTAGGCTGAATTCTCAGACATTATTCTCTGATGGGGTTTGTTGGAACTCTGTAATAAGTCCTGTCTCTTGTACAAAGAAGAAAAGTAATACATATTTACATACATTAAACATATATACAAGCGGGCAAACACTCTGCAATATATAATAAATTATAATATATATATATATATATAAAATATATATATATATGAGAGCATCTGTGTTTGACAGTGCTTGCAGATTGTCAGAAGAGGACATCCATTGGCTTGGACTGGAGTTATGGATAGCTGGTCGCCACCATGTGAGTAGTGGAAACTGATAACTGATCCATTCCTTTGAAACAGCAGCCAGCCGTGCTAAACACTGAACAGTCTCTCCATTCTTCTGAAATTAAATAACCTGCTTTTTCCATGACAGGGGAATTTGAATAGACACCCAAACATATAAAGATGATCTCTTTCAATGTTTTCAAAATACATGCGAACATATCAATGAAATAGATGAGAGAGATCTGAATTAGACTGTGTTTTTTTTTTTGTTGTTTTTTTGTGTTGTTTTTTTTTTTTGGTCTTTTTTGAGACAGGGTCCCTTGTAGCTCTAGCTGCCTGGAACTCTCTTCTGTGGATCAGGCTGTCCTTGAACCCACAAAGATCCACCTGCCTCTGCTTCCCAAGTGCTATGATTAAAGGAGCATTTTTAAATTGGTCACATTATGTCAATGAAAAAGAAAATAAAATGAACAAGCTAGGACCTTTTAATTAGTAAATTATATTTCATATAGGGAACAATAAAAATAGCTTATTTTCCTATTATCAAATAAATTAAAGTCCTATTTTGTTTTTGTCTTTTGGAGACAGGGTCAGCCTATAGCCCCAGATGGCCTAGAACCGTATATGGAGATCAGGCTTGGCTTGAACTCACAGAGAAACTCCTGTCTCTGCCTTCTCAGTCCTGGAATTAAAGAGATGTGGCAACACATATGGATTAAACAGCTTTTTTTAAATTATTTATTTTAATTTTATTTATTTCTGTATGTGTATGAATGTACTGTCGCATGCAAGTTTTGTTTGAACCCGTGTTGTGCAATGCCGCGGGGTCAGAAGAGGAGTCGGATTCCTGGGAACGGGAGTCTCCTGGAATTGGAGTTTCAGATGGTTCTCGGCCGCCATGTGGGTGCTGGGGATCGAACCCGGGTCCTCTCTAAGAGCGGTCGGCGCTCTTAACCGCTAGGCCATCTCTCCAGCCCTAAATAGCTTTTTTGAAAACTAGTAAAGATATATGAATAAAAGCACCTCATATGTGAATGCTGTGCATAAAATATGTAAATACCTACCTTTACTCTTTATTTTACTATCCTAAGCAATCTTGTATAGAATCTAGTGAAAGATTTTATAAAACACATGAATTAAAATCTATAACAATTAACATATAAATGCCAATAAACATGAAAAATACTTGTATTTATTAAATTATAATGTGCGAATGAAATATATTTGTGAGTTTGATTCCTTTTTATAATTACTCTTAAATAGATCAATATTATAGTTGTTTATGATTTATGTTAAATATATTTTCATATGATTATTATCAGTATATTGAGATAACTATTGTTGATGTGCATTTTAGTGTACAAAATTAGGGATATCAGTTCACTTGGATTTAAAATATTTGTTTTCTTCACAGCACTGATAGCAAAAAAAATTTGTTTTCTGTCATTAGCAGAAAATATATTCAACCTCAGTGATAGAGGTCAATTCATATAAATATATTAAATTGTATTGAAATAAATGCCAAAGCGGAATGTATTTATATTCGTTGGGCAATTTTTATGAAACTAAGCAGTCTCTTCAATAATTTTATCCTAAGATTTCATTAAAGTAGTAGAAAATGTTTACTAGATGAGAATAATGAGAAAAAAATTAAAAATTAAACTCTTTGAAGGAAGTAGTTTAGTTCACTACAGATACTGGTGCAAAGTGAGAAGCTACTGAGACAAGGGAGTATTGGTGGAAACATATGATGCAGAATCATAGCATGACTTTGTGATAAACAGCTA
The DNA here is from genome assembly GCA_009823505.1 of Rhizomys pruinosus. Classification (NCBI taxonomy): domain Eukaryota; kingdom Metazoa; phylum Chordata; class Mammalia; order Rodentia; family Spalacidae; genus Rhizomys; species Rhizomys pruinosus. Next base: position 396,875 of record VZQC01000005.1, on the reverse strand, counting down.
TTGGTACATGTAGAAATGTGAGCCTAAATTCATTGCCTGCCACTCACAAAAGACAATGTCTCCAGGGAAGCCAAAGTATTTAAGTGCAGAGGCACCAAACTGTGGAGGATGGAAGCAACTTCCAATAAAGACCATTTTCCTTAAATATTTTAAACACAATATTTATAAAGGGAGTTCTGGGCTGATGAATACATTAGTTACAAATACCATATGATCTTTTTATTCTGATACACTTCTTTGTGTAGGTGACCTAATATGTTTGACTATGTAACAATGTTTGTGTCTGCAGAAAGTCCAATGGGAAGTGATGCTACATGTTCCTCAGCTATGTGGCCTCTCAAATTAGAGAACTTTAAATTAAATTAAACATAAGTAGAATTTTATAGTTTACCTAAGTCTTTTCTAGGTAACACTTAGGTCAAGACATGTGGTAGAGAATAGTTTAAAATCAAGAGACTTGTCAAATATCAATAGAGATCTCCTTGAAAAATTGTAAGAACTTAGAATAATTAACTGTAGTTATTTCAGATGCATATTGCATTGATTTGAAACCAAGTGCTGCATTCTGTGAACAAAATTACTATGAACAAATCCATTAGCCTTCTTAGCTTCAGTTTCTTTTGGAATAGTGGCCATAATCAGGCATGTCTCTGATGATGATAATTTACAATTTAAATGATTTATATAATGTATGTGGAATAATGAGCAGGATTTAGTAAATGATATATATATATATATATATATATATATATATCTGTTTATATCTGTATATATCTGTACTGTGTCCTTGTGAAGAGTTCCTACCTGCAACACTAAGATAGAATTATGGAAAGCTGTCATCAAACAGTAGGATGATGACACAGATAACTACAGTATTAAAGTCATTACATGGTGCTGCCAAAGCACAGGAGGGCATGCATGAAACTGTAAAAATGATCTTGCTCTTAAGGAAATCAAAGAATTAAGGATGAGAGCTATGACTATATTATCTGTGAAGATTTTAATATATTAATGGAATAATTTGAAATGAGAACATTAAGATTCTAATGAAAGCAGATGCCAGATGGTAGCATGCTTGTGTAAAGAGTGATAAAGCTGGATTACATGTATCAGAAAGTAATAATGACTTTACATTAAAGCAGGAGGAAGAGTACTCTAAAAGTGCAGAGGGAGAGCAGCACCCTCCCACATTCACAGAGACAATTACGAACTACAGGGCCAGAAATATGGCATGAGAGTACCACCATACTATGAAACAAAGTATGCATGAGTTAATCTTGTCAGTATTTTTGTATTATTTTATTATATCAACGAAAAGATTGAGAAGTAACCATCAGGATAAGGGAAACATTCAAACCTGTGAGAACAGAACATTTGTTGTTGTTATTATTATTATTATTAATAATTATTTTTACTTAACATAAGTTGTAATTTTTTGAGCCATAAAGGTACAGATTTTAAGAGTCTTGAAAGAAAGTTTGGCATTGAGCTTCTGTCAATGTAGATTACAATAAATAGATAGTGGAGAAGTTTTTGAAGATTTTAGGGGTATTCTGCATGTTTTGAACCTGAAAAAAATACAAGAAATTACAGGGTCACTTAAGACAGAACACTAGAAGCATATTTTCATGATGAACTCACTGAAAATGTGATCTTCAAAGGCAGTAATAGTTAATTAAATGCAATTTTACCTTAGCATAGACACATGTTTGGATAGCTAAAAATGAAAAAAAAAAAAAAAATGAGAGGAGAGAAAGATGCAAGGACCGCATCGCAGAATGCATGAATCTGGGATGGGGTGGGGGGGGGGGGGGAGGGAAAGGGAAATAAGCCTGAACTGAATTGGAAAAAATGTATGAAATCACAAAAGCATAATAAAAACAATTATTGAAGTATAACAAAATTGCAATTTACCTATATGGTTCCTGTTTTCTTGAACACTTATTCATGTTTACTTAATAACTTTTCTAGCCACCTGTAAATACATGGAGTAGCACATAATTAATTTTCCCTGTGGGCATTTTTTTATTAATTTTTAAAATTTCTGTATGTGTATGAATGTACTGTCTGCATGCAAGTCTGTGCACCCGTGTCGTGCAATCCCGAGAGGCAGAAGAGGGTCTCGGATTCCCCTGGAACTGGAGTTCTCCTGGAATTGGAGTTTCAGATGGTTTTTGGCCGCCATGTGGGTGCTGGGAGATCGAACCCGGTCCTCCTGTAAGAGCAGTCAACACTCTTAACCGCTAGGCCGGGCATTTTTATAAATAATACCATCCAAGGACAGACATGAAAGAAAGACCAAGAGAAGTTTCTCAGTTGATAGAGTGCTTACATAAGATGCACAAAGCCTGAAGCTGGATCACCAGAACCCCGTAAACTGGATATTCGTACACATGACTGTAATCTTCACATTTAGAAGTTAGAGGCAGGAGATCATTCTCAGAACATGATGTACATGAGACTCTTTTCAATACAAACTAAGATAGGATAAAAGAAGGAACAGATTCTTATTACTAGATTTACTTGAAAAGTCTAATAAGTTTTTAATATTACTGTTTCAACTCAAAATATTTATTAGATTTAAAGAGTTTTTGTGTAATCAAACACCTTGCCATATATTACAACACCTATTTCTCTCTTGCCTTTGAAAGGAAATCAAGTACTATGGAATTATTATGGAAGTATCAGTATGCTTATAGAAGAAATGTACGGCCAGGCTTGGTGGCGCACGCCTTTAATCCTAAGCACTCGTGTAGGCAGAGGCAGGCTGATCTTTGTGAATTCAAGGCCAGCTTGGTCTCAGAGGAGTTCAGGGACGCTTGGTACAGAGGAGCCACGTTGCTCAAAAAAGAACGAAGTGGGCTTGGCTGGAACCGGTTACGCAGGGGAGACTCCATAACGCGCCAGGCCAGGCCACACAGCCACTGCTTGGCGGGGTCTGGGCGGGTGGCACTGGGAGGAGGGTCTGCTCGTGTTAAATCCCGTCTACGGGGTCCCCCTCCCAGAGGGAACGCGCGCCCGGGCTAGATCAGGCACCAATACCCCCCCCCCCCCCGCGCGGCCTGACCAAGTGAATTGCTAACGAATCCAAGTGGTCCCTTTCACTTTTGGAGAACTTCAAATAGAAAGAGAAGACTACACTTAGCGTTCCAAGCATCCAAATCTATATACACAAAAACTGAAAGAACCTGAACCCTAAGCCAAGTCAATACACCATAAAAAAGAAAAAAAAAAAAAGCATCGAAGCATAGCAAAACATCCAAATAATATAGGAATGAAAGTCATTAAAAATATAACCACAAAAGGAAATCCACTATGCCAAAGGAACGACGAAGGGACACATGGAAAAGGACAGGATAATCCCCCAGGCAGCACTACCAAACCGGTAGAGATAGCCACAAGGGATACCCCTTGGTAGAGAGACCCAAGGAACAGAGGCTTAGACGAATAATAACAGACATACAGAGAAATTATAAGAAAATAGATAAAGAACTAAAGCAGTCATGGAACTAAAGGAGAGAGAATTAAACTCCAAAAGACTAGAGGGCATACAAATGACAAACTTCGGAAAGAACTAAAGGAAGAAAGACCAAACTCCAGAAAGACCAGGGGAGAGAGAAAAACCGAAAAACTCCAATAGGTAAGTAGAAACACTGAAAAAGGAAGCAAACCAAAGAAGAAAGGAGCACCAGAAGAGATAGACAGCAAAGAAGAAGATTGAGAAGCTCAAAAAGGAAAAATGGAATGTACTAAAGAAAACACAGGAGGGAAAACAAAAAAAGGAATTAGAACACTTCAGTCAATCAAGAAGAAAAGAAAGGAAAAAGCCTCATAAGTAGAATGGGAGGAGCAGAACAAAGAATATCAGACCTGGAGATAACACACGAGCAATCTAAAAAGCTCAAATAAAGATTATGAAAATTGAAAAATAAAAAAAAAACAAAAAATGAACAACCAGGAAAAATAACTATGAAAAGACCAAACCCTCCCATATAGAGATAGAGGAAGGAGGACAGAATCTCAAGAGAATAGTATTGAATCAGATCTCAACCGAAATAATAGATGAAAATTTCCCGCAACTAAAAATAGACAAGCCCATACAAATACCAAGGAAGCCACATAGTAGACCCCAAATAGACCAAGATCAGAAAAGAAAACACCCCACGCCATAATATAGTTAAAATGCCAGGATGCCAAAAAAGCAAAGACAAAGTCTGAGGGCCCAAAAGAAAAAACAGTCACATACAAAGGAGGAAACCATCAGAATTACAACTGACTTTTCTCGCCTCAAACCATGAAGCAAGAAGAAATGGCGCAAAAGCATTCCCTGTTAAAGGACTATGATGCCAACCCAGAATATTTACCCAGCACAACAAATGTGGACTATACTTGAAGGAAGAGAAAAATCCTTCCTGACATAAACAAGATGATGAATACATGTCTGAGAAAACCAACTCTTTATAAATACTGAAGCAATCCAAAGGGCAGCAGAGAGGAGCAACAACTAGCCTCAACACCTAGGAAAAGAAACTAACAAAAACATAACCATAGCGAGCAAAATCAAGGGCTAGAAGTCCAAATGGATAATAAAGGTGAAAGGAAGCAACATCCATCTTTCAATTGCTAAACCTTAATTAGTAATGGCTAAAACCTCCCCAATCAAAGGCATAGACGTGGAGAATGGATTAGGAAACAAAACCCCATCTATATGCGGTCTACAAGAAACCCTCTCAATTTCAAGGATAGGCACCAACTTAAGGGTGAAGGGTTGGAAAAAGGTAGTTCCAACAATGGTCCAAAACGAAAGCGGTGTGGCTGATTCTAATATAAACTGAAATAGTCTTCAAGCAAAAGAAATCAAAGGAGAAGACCGAGAGTGGCCATTACAACCTTTTAAAGGAACAATTGACGATGAGAAGATTCACAATCATGAAATCTAATTGCACACCAAACACAGTGCACCAAACTTTTAAAGACAATTCTTCAGGATCCAAGGCAAGATTAACCCCAGCACACTAAATACTAGGGACTTCAATACCCATTAAGTTGCCTAGACAGATCAACAGGACAAAGGATAAACAGAGAGACCTTCTGAACTAAATGACACAATACACCAAATGGACCCTCACAGTGACATATCCGAATATTTCACCCAAACACCAGAGAATACACTTCTACTCAGCACTTCATGGCAATTCTCCAAATGAGCATATATACTGGGACACAGGGAAAAAATCACAAATAAAAAAGGTTGAAATAATCTCATGCATTTCTATCAGACACCACAGTGCAATAAAACCGATATCACACCAGAATAAACCCTACAACCCTACAGAGACTTCATGGAGACTAAACAACACCTCCTGAATAATGAGTGGGATCAGGAAGAAATAAAAAAAAAATATAAAAACATCTGGAACGAATGACAATGATAAACAACCAGCAAAATCTATGGGACACTCTTCAAGCAGTCCTAAGAGGGAGTTTAGAGCTCTAAGTGCACCACATTAAAAAAAACAGGCAAAAAAAAAGGCGAAAACATTGAACGATTCTAATCAATGCAGCTAAAAAAATACTTGAGAGGACAACAAACAAATCAACCCTTAAAGGAGCAAGACAAGCAAGAAATAACAAAAATCAGATCCAGAGATGCATGACAACTAGAAACAAAGAAAACCATACAAAAAATCACTGAATCCAAATTTGTTTCTTGAGAGAATAAACAAGATAGACAACCTCTAGCCAGTTTACCAAAAGAAGAAGGGAACAACTCCAATCAATAGATCTGTGTGATAAAGGGTGAAATAATCACAACAGACATGAAAAGACCCAGACAATCATACGGGATAACTTCAAAAACCTATATACTCAGTACTAAGTTTTGAAAACCTGAAGAAAATGAATGAAATTCTGAAAATCTGGGAATCACCAAAGCTCAACCAAGAAGAGATCACGCCTTACAGCATGTAAAACAGACCAATAGGTACAGGAAGAAATGAAGATGTAATAAGTAGCCATCCCACCAGAAAAATGCCCAGGCCCGATGGATTCACGGCAGAATTCTCATAAATATTTCGTAAGACGTACAACCATTACTACTTAAATATGTTAGAAGGAACAAATGGAGGGACTTCTCCAAATTACTTTCTATGAGAGCCAGCATACGCTACTACCCAAAACCAGGGAAAGATCACAACCAAAAAGGAGAACTATAGACCCATCTCCCTAATGAACACAAATGCCAAAAATTCTAAACAGGATTCTGGCAAATCGCATACAGATCTCACAGCAAGAAACATCATTCCACCTGAACAAGTTGGTTCATACCAAGACATGCAGGGACTGGTTCAACATACGAAATCACATAACATGCATCAACATAATCAATGGCTGAAGGACAACAAAAACCGCCAATCAGCTCAATAGGATGCGGTAGAAAAAGCCTCCCTTTGACAAAATCCAGCACCCTTTCATGTTTAAGTCATGGAGGGAAATGGTCGGAGGATCTTTCCTCAATGTACACAAGCCATATACAAAAAACCCACAGCCAATATCATTCCTAAATGGGAGGAAATGAACCCAGTAAGCATTCCCCTTAAAGGTAGGGAACTCGGCAAGGCTGGCCCCCTGTCACACCACTCCTCTCCATATAGTCTAGAACCCTAGCTAGGGCAAATAAAGCAAGAAAGGAAATAAAGAGTCTATTGGAAGAAGAGGAAGTTCAACAGCTATCCCTTCTTGCTGATGATATATGTCTACCTAAGGATCTAAACATCCACAGAGAAAAACTCCTAGAAACGATAGAGACTTTGGTAAGTGGCAGGATACAAAATAAAACCAGAAAAATCAGTTCAGCCTGTTCTGTACACCAACAACAAGCAATTGACGAAGGACTACAGGAGACCTTCCCACTCACATAGCCATCAAAAACAATAAAATACCTAGGAACAAACCTAACCAAAACACCAAGGATCTCTACAACACAACAATAGTTTAAAACCCCTGTAAGAACGGAAATTGAAAAGACATCAGAAGATGGGACAAAACCTCCCCATGCTCATATTGGAAAAAATTATTAAAACATGTCCATTTTACCCAAACTAGTGTACAGAAAAGAATTTAATGCTTATCCCAATCAGAATCCCCAAAGTTTCTTCACGGCCTGAAAAAAAAAATCTCATTGTCATTTGGAAAAACAAAAGCCCTGAATAGCCAAAAGCCACCCTGTGAGTGAGGGAAAAGAGCAATACAGGGGGGATCGTATACCAGACACTCAAACTACGACTATAGGACTACAATTCATAAAGACAGCCTGTACTGGGCACAAAAACAGACCAGTTGACCAATGGAATAAAACTGAAGATCCAAACCTGTAGCTCATCACAATTTCACCACCATCATATTTACAAGGGGGCCAAGACGAACACTGAATGAAGAAAGACAGCATTCTTTCAGGCAAGTGGTTGCTGGCAAAATTGTGATCACCATTGTAGAAGATGAATAAACCCCTACCTCTCATCTTGTACAGGTCAACTTCCAGCTGGAGCAAAGACCTCAACGTGCTGAAACCCCAAACTCTGACGGTGATAGAAGACTAGCTTGGCAGCGATATACAAGACATGAGGTGTAGGAAAAGACTTCCAAATCAGACGCAGTCTGCACAAGAAAGAAGATCGAATTGACAAATGGGACCTAATTAAACATCAAAAGGTTTGTTACATCAGGAAGCAATCAAGGAGTGAGAGAATGACCCACAGAGGGGGGGCAAACTCTTCACAGCAGATACATCTGACAAGCATTAATTCCCAGAGTATACAAGTCTACTCAAAAAAACAAAGAAGAAAGAAACAAATGAATCATTCAAAAGAGGGAGCAAAGATCCTGAATAGAGCTTCACAGAGGAGGAGTTAGTGATGGCCGAGAAACATCTTAAAGAAGTGTTCAACATCTCTGATAATAAGGAAATGCAAATTAAAACATCTGAGCTACCCCCTTACTCCAGATAAGACTGGCTAGGCTCAGGGAACACGATTGATACCAAGTGCATGGAGAGGGTTGTGGGAAAGGGGAACACTCCATCCATTGCGGGTGGGAATGTAACTTTACCAGCCATATGGAAAGCAGTGTGGAGGAATCCCTTAGAAGACTCAAAATGAGGCCCTCCATTTGACCCAGTCATTACACTCTGGGTGATGTAACCCACAAGACCAACAACTAGCAAAGGATACATGCACACTATTTATTCGCAGCTTCTGTTCACAATAGCCAAAAAGCTGGAACCCAGCCCACGGTCCTGCAACTGACACAGTGGATAGGAGAAAATGTGGTACATGTATAAATGGAATACTAATGCAGCAGTAATGAAGAGGACAAACATCATGAAAATTTGCACGTGTAAATGGATGGAGCTGGAAGACGTTATTAAGTGACTAAGGCCACCAGTCCCAGAACCACACGACACAATGGTGTCCCTCCTATGGGAGCTAGTACCACACAAACCCAGACGTACTCATTTTCTCATGGAGAGGGAGGCATGTAAGTCAACAACAGCCAGCTCATAGGATACGCACATGGACTGAACAAAGTGAATTGACAAGGGGGGATGGGTTTGGAGAGGACACGGGTGTATTCAATTATGCATATTTAATGACGTGAGCGCAGCAAGTGCCCAGTTTCGCCTAGACACTGTCTAAGGACACATGGTTTTTTAGGACTATAAAAGTAAAGTAAACGTGTATATTAAACAACATGTTACAGAATCTGATAAAAATGGTAATGCATCTGAATTAAATGGAGATAATAATTTCCTGTAATGCCCGCATTTGGCTTTACATAAAATCTCTGGAGCAATAACTTTTGGATTGCACATACAATGTTCTCTATAAAATTTCTTCTCTTGTTAAACAGTATCACCTTGTAGCATTCTCGCGTTAAGAGATAAAAAAAAAAAAAAGTAATGTAAAAATTAAGTTTGCTTCCCAAGTAATAATCATATGTAGTCACCCAAAACAACATGGGTGAATTGATGAAAATCTATGCCTTGACTCCACCCTATAGTCATGTATAATACAACTATCTTCTGGAGACTCATCCGCTAAAAAACAGGGGGGGGGGAATACAGAAAGACATGAAAGCCTTTTCATCAAACCCCTGCAATTCAAATCTTTAAAATAACTATGGGAAAAGATTTGTTTGTTCCAAACAGGACGCGGACAAACGTCCCCAACTTAACGGCTGAGAAGAAAAAGATACAGGTTTGCATTGAAAGGATGTACCAAAAAGTGGCCACGGAAAGGCTGACCCGTCTGAACATTCCAAGGAGAGAAGAAAAAAGCTTCAGATTGCCATAAACATAGAACCCCTCTGTGGAACCTACTGTAACACTAGTTTTAATGAGTCCGAATGAAAGCTTACCTTCTAGTGCCAAAAGGTTCTGATATGAGAGACTTCTATCCCTTCCCACCCATAGAACAAGAGGAAAATATGACAAGATTAGGGGCTCCCCAACTGTAAATTGGAGACAACTATTGTAGAGGTAATCTCTTATAAGAACCGGTAAAACTGCTTTCTTTAATTGACTACAGACATGTGGAACTGTGGAAGGGATTACTACTCTGTTCCAGAACCAAATATAATACTAAAGTCCTAGGGCTATGCACTCTAGGCAAAATATATTAATACAGGAGACTCTGGACATCAAGCAATGGATTGTTCTAACCAGGTGGATGTTGGCCAGGGGATCCAAGGCCCCACAAAGGTAAGGGTCCTTGCCTCTGGTTGGGATACCTACAGGAGGAGAGGCAATAAGACCCTGCTGCCGAAGACTGACATTAACATGGGAGGATGTATTGAGACCACACCATGCAAGTGTTACCAGATGGTCTCTGGAAGCCAGGAGAGTGTTTTACCAAAGGCCCTAAACACCACAAGAGAAAATTGGGTCTCCCTGAGTCAAGCAAGACTCCCACCGTCCGCACCAGCTACACCTCACCTGCTGGAAATACGTGCAGCAGTGAGGCAAGCCATGGTGCCTGTATATCCCAAACTAATTGGCTATTGCTCTCCCCTTGGATGAAAATAACCCATGGCTGATGCCACAAAGGCTTACATCCTGCTACAGGTGAGATGTTTATAAGCCACAGTTACAGACCCTGTCATATGTAACAGGGGTGGAAATTGTAATTCAGGCTGATATTAACATATCAATAACTTTGTATATACCAAAGTAACCACCAAACTCATTTGTGTGCTGCTTAAATACCTATATATCTAATTGCTGTTTTTCATTATAGATCAAAAGGTTATTCCTGGACAGACTGTCAGCCATGGAAGGAAACACCAGAATTGAACGCAGGTCCAGAGTCAACAGCTCCAGAGAGAGTGGCTGTTTTACATCTGCATCACTGTGCCCCTTTTCTAAGACCTCAGGGAACAACCTGCAGAAGAGGGGGCTAGTAGATGTCAAGGGCTGCGATGGGGGTGAAGTGTAGAAACTAAAGCAATATAGTCTTGGCCACATTCATTTGACAACTTTGATTGAACAAACAACCTGTCACCCCCACTGGATGGTGGGGCTTATGGGTGTTTGGTCACAACAGCCTGCAGATAGGTGTTGCATGAAGGAATTCTTGTAACTCCTGGATTAACACTTATTGCTAAAAGAAATAAAAAAAAAAAAACTGAGAGAAAAGATGCAGGACAGTTTAGGCGGAAATGCATGATCTGGGGATGGGTTGGGGGGGGGAGGGAAAGGGAAATAAGCCTGAAACTGATTGGAAAAAATGTATGAAAGGCACAAACCCATAGCACTAAAAATTAATTTAAAAAAAAAAAAAAAAGAACACACAACAAAAAAAGAGAAATATACGTTAAAGACAGGATCATTGAAACACACATACTATTAAAGAGTTAAATTCTTATTTAATTTTAATAATCATGTTTTGATATTTTGTTTCTGTTATACATAAAACATATTCCCAGTACAGGTATTACATCTCTGACACAACATTACCATTTATAAGAAATATTATTTATTTTCAGTCATTAATATTTGTCTCTAATAAAAACATCAAAAGCAACATGCTTTCTATAAAAAGTCAACATTAATTCAAGAGCCCCAGTGTCAAACTTGAAACATGAGTACTGTGTTCTGGGAACATTTTAATCTTATTTTAATACTATCTCATTACATGTAGAAATTGAATTAAGTAAACCTAGATACCCACTTCCATTTTAGGAAGTAGATCTCCATTAAAACAATAATGTGTGGTTTGAGTGACTCTCTTAAGTGATAATACTTTTTTTTTTTTTTATTTCGTAGTGTATGAATGATTTGTGCAGCAAGTCTTGCACCGTGCGTGCAATGCCGCGGAGGTCAGAAGAGGGCGTCGACTCCCCGGAACTGAGTCCTCCTGAATGAGTTTCAGACGGCTCTCGGCCGCCATGTGGGTGCTGTGGATCGAAACCGGGTCCTTCAAGAGCGGTCGGTGCCTTACCCCTAGGCCATCGCTCCAGCCCCGTGATAAATACTTTTAATGCCCTAAGTTCCTATTAATGATACAACTTAAATGTAATACTCTGCCTTGCAGATAATAATCAAAGATGAACTCTTTCCTTGAGATACCTACTAATGTCAAAATTTAAATATATTTTATTACTTTAGATAGAAACAAACTATTTCTCCTGGAAAATAAATAATACATATTCCATACTAAAGATTTTATACTAGTTAAAATTGTACATTAGTATTGCTTATACATTTTTTAAATTGAAATCACTGATGTCAAAAGTATAGATCACATTCTTACTGTTTAGAAAACTGCAGATAAATTCCTGTTATTTATTTCCATTTTTCTAGTACAGTACATGGGAAAATGATGTAACTCAGAACTTGTCAATCAAAGAGGAAACCAAAATAGCATAGCTACTCACCCTCATATTAGATCATTCTAATTTAAATAAATTTCAGGAAAGAGTAACATTTCTAATAAGCAAGTTCAGAACATGATTCAGTGCCAAATCTACTAGCTAAACTATGTCTTACTCAATTTTAAAAGGCTTGGATAATGGTAGAACAGCTAAATGGAAACATAAGCTATGAAAGTAAATTATTTTAGGTATCATATGATCAATAAATTTTGAGATTTTTCCCAAATAAAAAAATTATACTATGATAGAAAATAAAATACAACTGCCTGTTTTTAAAATCGATAGATGATATGACAATATATTTTAATAAAAATGTTGTGTTGAGTTAAACTCAGTTTAAAAAAGACATCAGGAAAAGTCTCAGGGATACATTGAAAGGACTAATTAAAAAAAGTCATCAAAATCCACCATACCATTCTTTAATCCTCTTTCCAATACTTGATTAAGTATTTGAAGTTTTTATTTTTTTCTTTCTATGACTTGTTAAACTAAGTACACAAACGTTGCACGACATGTTATTTAACACTCATCTATGTATTGTTGTGTTCGTTCAGATATATTTGTGTATATTTTCATGGCATAGACAATGGACCCTGGGGCAAATGAAATGGCTCAACTGATAAAATACCTTGTCATCAAGATCAAGCCCAGAGCTCTGTCCCTAGGAAACAAATGGTGGAAAAAGAGAACTGATGGCGAAACTCTGCCCTCTTACTACACACACATATATGCACACACACAGACAGACACATATGCACGTAAATAGGTAATAAATAAATGTAATAAACATATCTCAGTAGGGAACAAAGATGGTTATGTTATTAATATCATATATTTTTTGTTATTTTTGATTGGTTAATTGTTAAAAATAATGTTTTAAATATAATAAAATTTGAAGAACACAACATTATAGCATTTTGTGTCTATAGCTCAGTAAATCTAAAGGAATAGAGGACAAGAAGTAAGGGGTATCAGGTAGGTCCTGGAGGCGAAGTGGATCAGTGGATCTGAGAATAGATGGGGGAATAAGGTCTGCATAAGAAAAATGCAGTTTATTATATTCTCAAGCAAATATTTTATTAGATAAATGTAATTTTGATAAATTTTAATACAGATGTTCAATAAAATACATTGATCATTTTCTATTCAAACACATACATATCTTTATCTATCTATATCACTATATATTGTTTTAATAAAGTACCATGAAAAAACACTTTGAATAAAGAAAACATGTCATGCCACAGAGAAGATTTAAACCAATGTAAGCTTGACAAATATTAACCATTACTGGTTGAAGCTACCTGAATATTTTCTGAATAATTTCATTTAGATTTAGAAATGACTAAAACCATATCATTGAAATATTCACTAGAGATAATACTTTGTTACAGAACATTTGCTTCACCTTTTCTATAACAAAGTCACTTCACACATATTTGTATGTGTCCTCTACAATATGTTACAGTTAGAATAGCATATTATGCTCCTTGTTTAAATAGTTACAGAGTTTAAAACATCCAACAAATAAAATATGATTCTATTGTCATATATATATTTATATAATATATATATGAGAATCTGTCAACAGAGTAAAAATATTACATGTTTTCTTGTCTCAGAGGCTCTTGTAGATTAAAGAAATTTGTGGCAGAAAGGAAAGAATAAAGTTATTGCTAGGAAAAGTAGCACAGATAATCACTACAATAGAGATAAATAATGACATTTGAGAAGTGAGAAAGAAGTTACTACAGTTGTATCTTGAAGTAAATAGTGTTCTATAAAAGACTGGTCTATAAAAGATAACCATGGAAAGTTTATAAATTGTTGCTCATGCATATGGCTCAATGATTCGTTTTTTTCCTGAGAATGCTAGTAGCTCTTAAATAGGATTAGCTAGACAAGTGGAATGGAAGTATTTACATTTAGAACTATTTTATGTCTTCATTAAGAAATATATATTGTGGGACAGAAGTAATGCAGCAGTTAGAAGAGTTTGGAAGGGCTGTGGTACTCTAAGTGAATAATGGTAATGGTGATACAAATGTACAAATGGAAAGCACTATACAGAAAACTGGCTACATTCAGTGGAATTAAGAGGTAGCATCAAAAGCATTCGATAATTTATGGGTTTTCCATGTGATGACATAAGTAGCTGTGTTTGATGATCATTAATGATTCAGTTTGTCTGACTTGACTGTAAATGAATCAAGCCTCTCAGACATAAGAATAATAAGAAATTTGTTCTATCATCTATCTATCTATCTTTCTATCTATCTATCTATCTATATCTATCTATCTATCTATCTATCTATCATTTATAGGTCTATCATCTATCTATTATCTATCTATCATCTATCTATCTATCTATCTATCTATCTATCTATCTATCTATCATCTATCCTCTCATCTTTGTCCTTCCTTGTCATGAAAATAGTGAATGGGGATAGGGTAGGTGCAATTTATGTGCTTTATTTTTTGGAAGTTTATAAAAAAATTCCTGAAAGTCTTTCTTGAGTAGGCAATTCTAGTTGTGACTTAAGGGTAATAAAAGGCAACATTTTATTTAAAATAATAATATATGGATCATATCTAAAATTGTTTTTCCAACACTTAGGAATTATATTCAGAGAATAAAGAGACTTTAGGACAGTAAAAATGGAAATAAACAAGTATAAAAATAATCAATAAGATTAGAGCACATTTAAATTAGTGCTATGTTGATCATAAAAATGTCTAGTAGTAAGGAAGAGTAGGCAATAATGTTTTCATAGAATAGAAAAATAACTCTCAGTGAGGGAAAGATAGTGTCTTCAGAAAATGGTGATGGCAAAATTGAATCATCATCTGTAGAAGAACAAAATTAAACCCATACCTCTCCCCCTGTACAAAAATCAACTCCAAGTGGATCAAAGATTTCAATGTGAAGCCTGAAACCCTAAAGGTGATAGAAGAAAAAGTTGGCAACAACCTACAAGACTTGGGGGTAGGAAAAGACTTTCTAAAATAGACAGCAGCTGCACAGGAAATACGGTCAACAGTTGACAAATGGGACCTCATAAAACTAAAAAGCTCCTGTACAACAAAGGAAATAATCAATGAGGTGAAGAGAAGTGGGAGGAAATCTTTACCAGTGATACATCTGACAGAGCATTAACTTCAAGAATATATAAACTACTCACTCAAAAAACAAAGAAGAATACAATGACCTACTCTAAAGAAGGAGTAAAGAGCTGAACAGAGTCTTCACCAGTGACGAATTAAAGATTGCTGAGAAACATCTTAAAAAATGTTCAACATCATTAACAATTAAGGAAATGCAAATTAAAACCACTCTCAGATATCATATAACACCAATATGACTGGGTAAAATCAAGAAAACAAAAGACAAGAGATGCTGGAGAGGTTGTGCAGAAAGGGGAACATTCATCCACTGCTGGTGGTAATGTAAACTTGTACAACCACTATGGAAAGCAGTCTGGAGAACCCTTAAAAGACTTGGAATGAGCCGACCACCTGACCCAGTCATACCACTCTTGGGTATATACCCAAAATCCTAATCTTACTGCAAAGATACATGCACATCCATGTTTATTGCAACTCACTTCACAATAGCAAAGAGCTGGAACCAACCCATACGCCCCTCAACAGAAGAGTGGATGACAAAAATGTGGTACATCTACACAATGGAGTACTATTTAGTGGTAAAGAAAGATGGCATTAAGAACTTTGCAGGTGAATGGATGGAGCTGGAAGCCATTATGCTGAGTGAAGTAACACAGTCCCAGAAAGACAAATGGAGAATGGTTTCCCTTATTTGTGGATGCTAACACCAAATCCCCCAGACGAAAGGCAAGCTGAACAACATTATTGTTATATTTCTGTTCATCTGAAAGCAACTATGTTATAATGTGAATCTCTATGGGCTCTAGAATCCACTGACCAATTGTTTTCAGACTCTGTAATTACTCTATATGGGTGAAGAGTATGTATCTATATTTTAGTGTAATATAAAATTAATGGAGGAAAATGTGAATTCCTAAACATAAAGAAAAGACTGAAAGATGCAGGACAGTTATGGCAGAATGCATGATCTGGGGTGGGGTGGGGTGTGGGGAAGGGAAAGGGGAATATGTCTGAACTGAATTAAAAATTGATGTCTGAAATACACAAAACATCAAAAAAAGAAATTAAAAAAAAGAAAAATAAGTAGAATGTTGTTGGTGTGGCTCAGCGTGTAAAGGGGCAAGCTCATAAGCTGAACAACCAGAGTTCGAGTTTCAAATAATGGAAGGAGACAACTAAGCTATCTAAAAGTTTTTTTTTACATCTACGCATGCCATGGAATCTCTCTCTCTCTCTCTCTCTCTCTCTCTCTCTCTCATATAAAATAAATACATTAAAGCTTAACAAAACTAAGAAAAAAGATGACAAGTATTCAGTGGGTAGAAATTTTTGTTTTTATTTTACTGCATATTTGTATTGAAATTTAGTTCACTTATTACATTGCATCCTAGTCATATTTTGACCCCATTTCCTAGCTGCATTCTTCATTTCTCCCAATAAGATTTCATGTATTCTCTCTTATATATTAAGGTTTGTTGGCTCAAGTTCTTGTAAAAAGGTAGGTCTTGGGAAAGGTCATCCATTGGAGCCTGTTAAGCTTATCTAGAGTCACCCCCTAAAGGAGATCAACTCTCTCTCACTCTGCAGTTATCAGCTGCCAATAGTTCCTCAGCTAATTTAAAGATCTCCTTCTTACTTTTCCAGTTCTATGCTGAGATTGAATTCACATGCCTGTTTTCTTGCTATCACCATCGCTGTAATTTTACATATGCAAGTTGCCTGCCACCTGGAAAATTCTGTATCCTTTTGGTTGTCTACCACAATGGTTCCTGTGCCCTGAGTAGCAGAAGTTTAATAAAGGAGTTGTATCCAGGAACACACGATCTGCAGTCTCATGTTCTGTATAGTTTGGTCAGTTGTCTCCATCTTTGTTAATAATCCTCTAATGTATGACGAAGCTTTACACATAAGAGTTGAGAGCTGCATTACTATTCTCTTTACCTACTGTTCTACTGGGTTCTGTGAACCTTAGGTACAAAAGTTCTGTTGAATATGTGTCTGTCGGGGTTGGGCATCTCACAGACACATGTTTTCTGCATGTCACTGGTTGTGGTACTCTGTAATAATCTCCATGTGTAGTCGTGGGAAGCTTCTTCGAGGAATGTTGACTCATGTGCATGTATGTAAATATAAAGATGTATGTTTAGCTTAGAGTAAGAAATTATATTTTTAGGAATGTGACAAAAATGGTTTGATCTAGGATTCATGACCTCTTCACCAATTTGTATTAGGTTAACTTTATAGTCCCACATATGACTTCTCTCCCACTGGTCAGCTTTACGTCCAATTAAATAGCTTTTGGTTGCCCCCCAAATAAAATGGGCGCTGCTGTATCAATAAAGATAAAGTTTTGGGTGCCAATCATGCTGTGATTAATAGTCTTTAAAGCTTGGGTTGGAGCATTAATTGATTTTCTCCCTTAGCCGCTTACATGGTATCCTCCATAACCAAGAGAGCTAATCTCCAAGGAGGTCCTTCCAGATCAGTTACAAGTCCATTACCCCAAGCTGTACCTTAAGTATGTCCTGTCTTCAGCAAGAGGGACTTACATTCATGTCCCTGGAGGCAATCAAGTATCTGGCTGTGATATTTTAGGAGTCTTTTGTACTTCCTTGACCAATAGCTCAACTGAAATGGAGGGTTTTCCTGTAGGGGAAGGTGTTTTTTGCTCTAGTCCTCTATTCATATGCTCTCATGTATAGCTATTTTATATGAATGTTTCAGTTACATTTTGAACTAGCGTAATACATATCTTCCATTTTTTCATAACACCTAAGCATTATTTAACTATAATCTCACTCCATCTAACCCTCTCTTTTCCATTCTTAATTAAAAAACTCCATTTTTCCCTTAATAATTGTCTCCTCTTCCCATCAGTTTAGATCCTTCTTCTCATTTACTCTCATGATGCATGTGTATCCTTCCCTTCTGCCTTTACAGAGATTGAAGATGAAACAAAGAGTTCCAGCAATGTTGGGGGATGCCTAAGACTTCCCTAGCCCACCACTCCAAAGGAGTTATCCTATTACTGCCCTGGGATATTTATTTATTTGTCTGTGATTTTTAGAAAAGCCATTGTCATCCATTTATTCCATAACTCCATGAAGCTATTTCAATATATATAATTATATATATATATATAAAGTTTCTACAGTGGGAGATCTTTTTTCAAGAGTTGAATTCTCCTCCCCAAATCTTTCCATTACTCTGCTCTCCTTCCAATTTCCTACTCTATTATTCCACTTTACCCCTTTATACCAAGGTTATATCTTCTTCCCTCAAAATCTCCCCTTTTCCTGTGGCCGCTTGCTAATTTCCTGACCTCAATGTCTATTCCACTGAAAGACACGTTTTTGCATATTCAAGGCTAATATTCAAAATGAGGGGAAATGTCTCTGAAAATTGCCTTCCTTGCTCTGTGTGGCTTCTCACAGATTGAATATTTCCAGCTCCATCAATTTACCTGCAAACTTCATAAGATTTTTAAGACAAAGAACAGAACAGTCACAGTGATTGAGAGTTCGTATCATTTTTACTGTATATAACAGATATACTATTTCAGCATTTTGACAAAAATGTGCGGAAAGATTATAGAAAAAAATATTTAAGGAAATAAATGGTGACAGACACAGGGATTGGACCAAGATTAATGAACGAATACAAGAGACTAGAGTTTGAAGAAATGTATACATAATAAAATTAGACTTCTGGAATATAAAAAAATATTGTCTAAGAGTAAAATGTCTGACAACCTTAGTTCAGAACGGAGTGTTTCTGGACAATTGCCAGGTAAAGGTTAAGAAATGGAAATAAGACTAGAGGCCCAGCTTAGTGGTGCTTTCTTAGTTTTTTTAAGCACTGCTGGGTTTGTTTCAAACAAAACCACAAACAAAAATACTTTGAGAATAAATTCTTTGAGATTAAGAGTAAGATTAATGTTCATATTTCAAATAAATGGCAAATATAATGGTAAATACCCTATCCATTTATTGATGAAATTATCGTAAATAATGTATCTTTCCACATATAAAATAAGACAGTGAAGAATCAAGTAAAAATTATATAGTAAAAAATTGATAAGAAGAAGAGTGCAATTCAAGATTGAATAATGGCATCTGGAGGCCTTGTACATCTTTGTTTATAACAATCTTTTCTTCCATGAAAGTACTAAGGAAAAGTTGTATTTCATAACTTCACTGATACATGGAAAGTTATATCAATATAACATAGTGATAGATTTCCACAAAAAGTTAATTTTTGTATTTAAATTAAAATTAATATATAAATACAAAAATATTTAGGTAGATGATATAAAGTACTTTTTATTATCCGTAAGTGTATAATAGGCATTAGGAACTGTGTCTAATTGATAATTTTCCCTAAATAAATGCATATATCTAAATGTTACTTGCAGTTGAAAAGAAAGGAAAATAGTTCAGTTTGCACAGTTTTATTATTTCTTATTGTGTGTGTGTTTCCTAGATGTTTTTATCAATCAAAAATGCATTTCAACTTAACCCATAGGAAGTAGTTAATGAAAAGCTATTTGGATTAAAAAATAGTAAATCAACACTCAGTCCTGTACAAAACAGAAGAAGCCATGGTCTTTAACAGCACTAAATCATCAAAAATGGAGGTTATGCAGAGGCATGGAAAAGGTATTGCCTTAGACATATTGTGGACTTATGCTTACAGTGAAGATATTCCGAGTAAACTATGCTGATTTTGAAAGAGGAGAAAGTGATGGTAAGAAGTTGAAAAGGCCAAGGACCCTATGATAAAGTATCAGGAGGAAACATACACGTGCACGTGCGTGGGCGTGGGCGCGTGCCTGTGTGTGTGCTCGCGTGCACACACACACACACACACACACACACACATTGGACCTGACTTGACTAACAGTATCTGGCACTGACACAAATCCTTATATAAACTCTTCTTCAGAGTGGTGGCAAAGTTAGTGGGAGAGTGTGAACTTGTCTCAGGAATGAAAAGACTTGTTTCTAGACAGAATATATTTCCATTTAGAAGCATTAACATTTAAAGAAAAGATCTGGGAATATAAAAATATTACTAAATGTATGCATAGCCATGGAAGTTTCTGAAATTCTAAGAGCATTAATAAAAGTATTATTTATTTTTTTATTATTATTATTTTTTTGTCTTTTTGAGATAGGGTCTCCCTGTAGCCCCAGCTGTCCTGGAACTCACTCTGTAGACCAGGCTGGCCTTGAACTCACAAAGATCCACCTGCCTCTGCCTCCCAAGTGCTAGGATTAAAGGGGTGCACCACCACGCCCGGCAAAAGTATTATTTTTAAATGTCCAATTAAACACAGAATATTAAATGCTATCCACAACAAAGAAATTCAATATGCATATGAAATAGAAAAAAGAGGAGGTTTAGAAGAAGGAGTAGAAACAGGAAGAAATCATAACCAAATAGGTATTTAAAACAGCAGGAAAAAAGGGGAGAAATACACATTAAGTTCCAAAGTTAAATTAACATACAGTTATGGAAACATACTTATTAGTACATGTTAGAGGTGAAAAAATGTAGTCAAATAAAAGTTTTACAAAATTTCTGAATTAATATTCACAAGCTAGAAAATACATTATATAAGACTAAAGACTAAAATGACTAAACACTCAGTAGAAGAATTGGCATTCAAGAATGTCATCATACATTTTGATCCAAAGTACAAGCATATTGAACCTTGTGGTAACTTGGATTCAATAGGTTGAGATTCTAAAGTGTCATAGAGTTGAGAAGGAGAGACTTTAAAGGCTAAAGCATAAAAAGGATTCACTGTGACTCTCCTGGGTAACTAGCATGCTCATCTGATTGACATAGATTTGAACAGGTCAGGAGGACCTCACTGAGTGCGCTAAGGGGAGAGCACCACTTGAAAAACTTTGCTGTGACTCGATGAAGAGCGAGTCATGTGGCAATGTGTTGGTGTGGCTAAGTGAGATATGAATTCCATGAATATTGTTGCATCCAGAGCAACAGAAAGTAAACATTTGTACTTACTAAGAAGAGACAAAGAAAGTTAAAATGCAGTAAATGTTAACAAGAATAAAGCAATCATTAAATATTCTGAGCCACAGGCTCATGGGAGAGACTAATATTATTTTGTGAAATAGGAATTTTTATTAAACTGACTTCTTTTTCTTTTCTTTTTTTTTTTTTTTTTTTGTTTTTTTTTTTTTTTTACTTTTTGAGACAGAGGTCTTCCCTTTAGTGCCCCAGCTGACCTGGAACTCAACCTTTGAGCCAGGCTGACTTTGAACTCACAAAGATCCGCCTGCCTCTGCCTCCCAAATGCTAAGATTAAAGCAGTGCACCCACCACACACACCAGCTTAAAGACATTCTTACTCCGTTAGGTGCTGGATCAAACCTGGGACTTCTGCGGAGAAGTTGCACTCTTAACCACATGAACCATCTTCCCCAGCCCAGCCAGGGAACTCTTGACAATGGGGACTGGTGGGATGGCTGGGGTAAATTTCATTAGGGTATGATGCTGATAAGGTGGACCTAAAACACAGTGTATTTAAAGACAAGGGTTTTAGCTTAAGAAGGAGCTTTTTAATTATAATAAATATATAGATATATATATAATATTTACATATGATATAATATATATGAAAATATATACATAATTATATACATATACTATATAGTGGCATATATATAATATATATATATGATATTATATAATAGTAATATCTTGATCACAGCATGAGTGGTAGCTTCTAAATATAATCAAAAGTCATATTATAATGCCACTTTCCACGTAATTACCGTAACCCAATGCAAAATGCACACAGGATTTTATTTTGAGCAACAGCATCTTTGCAGTAGTGGCTAGATAATGATGGGTTATTAACAATAAAATGAGAAACACACACGTATATAATTGCTACTTAATATATATATATATATATATATATTTAAAATTACCTTTAGTTTTAACAAAGTAATATTTCCCCAGTGGAGAATAATTGTCTTTCAAAATGTTATGGTTCTAGTTTGTCCAAGTTTCATAATTTTTTTCCAATAAGATGTTTCTTTAGCTTAGGAACTATAAATTACATTACAAATGCATTTTCTGTTTATATTTCCAAAGCTATCTTTTAGGCAAAACGGAGTATTTATAAAAGTGAGAAAATGCTAGAAAATGTAAGTTCTGATTAGGAGACATGAGCCTTGTTATGAAGATTTTCTTAAGACCCAAAGCAGCACTTAGCCTATAGTAAATAAAATGAAAGTAAATTGAATTTTGACACATGGTTATTAGGCAGTGCTAAAGGAAGCTTTCCAATTCAGTGTTTAAGTGTTTTATAAATTTGCAAATGTGTAATTGGAAGAAGCATAACCTATGACTTCCATAATAGTAGCATTCTTCCCTGGACCTATGGGTAAAGAAATGTTTTTATTATTCTACATTCTGGTAAAAGCTGTTTTAGATCATGTTTAGGTATAATTGTTATATTTATTTTCTTGTGCATAGTAATTTAAACTCATGCTACCATTATAACCTGAAGAGCAACATAAATTACCCTTATGATACTACTACTTAATATAATTGAAAAATCTCTTAAAGAGTTTAATAAATTAAATCTACTTAAATACGAGGATGGTTCAAAAATAAAAGTTCCTCTCACATTCATATTAAACATAGCCAGTTTTATTGTATATTATTTTGAATCATATTCCATTTAGATATCTCATGTCTAGCAAACTTTGTCCGTCACTTTATTTGCAGGTATTGATCTAGCCAATGTCCCATTGTTACAAACTACATGTGCACAGTAGTGGTTTCCTATCATGTGGCTTAGGTAACACAATTTTATGATCTTGCCTTGGGGACAGGCAAGCAATATTACTCTTGTTAATTTCACCTGCAGTGGCCTACAGACTTGTGTCTGTCTATAGTGAAATAAGTGAATGCTCACCTCAATCTATTCACTTTTCACAAGTAAGCAACAGTTTTAAAACAATACCATACATTGTAATATACTTGAAATTTTACTTCATCAATACATTATATGTTAATTATGATGTATGCATAATCATGGGTACAATTAAACTGATGACATCATGCTGCCAGATAATAATAATGAAAGTTAATATGTGTGTGAAATTTATTCACATGACATTTTAGTCATATAATGAGACGAAAGCATATGGGGAAAATTTCTAATGGATGATTCCTCTTGACTTGACTACAGTAAACCCTCCTTTAAATAGAGTAAACCCTCTAAATAGATTAAACCTCTTGAGTAACTCTTTAACATTGTGTTTATGGTTAAAATGGATCAACAATTTTGGGCGGACTTTGAAATTTTATTCCTGTATTTATTTGTAAGATGCATCATTCATTCATTCATTCATTCATTCATTCAATAATTCATCCTTGTTTTTGAGACAGAGCTCACATTGTAACCCAGGATGGTCTTGAACTCACTATGTAACCCAAGCCATCTTCAAATCTAAACTAACCTTCATGTCTCAGCCTTTTAAATGATGAAATTACAGGGGCATATCAACTTTCCCAGCCTATTTTGAAATGCAATAAGAATTATCTCTGTTTGTGTTTCTATATAGCATTGATTTGATAATCCTGAAGATACCATGTTGAGTATGAGTTACAATAAGACAATACTTTTAGCCAATTTTAAACCTGAGATTTTAGATAGTAGCTTTACTCACTTCCCTCTGGACTACAAACATTAAAATATAATATATTCACAGAATTACTATGTAATTTTTTACCATAGAATATCTCTTGCTAACCTGGCTCTGAATAGTGAGTTCAGTATGTCCTCTCTGTACACTCATCCTTGCTGTTTTGTTGCTTTGACAATTGGCCGTAAATACATTACCTGTAACATGGCTGATGGAGGCTAATGAGCTCAGCAATGTAGAGTATTCCTTGCTGGAGCTTATGTGTACACTTAAGTTATTGATGAATAAACATATGCAAAAGGACTATTCTTCAAGTATGGTAGCATTGCTCCAAGAAGAGAAGTCATTCACCACATAATAGGAGACTGATTTTTTTTTCCTTTCATGAAGAAACAAGTCATCTATTCTTACTATAATTTACTATCTTGGAGGATATGGTATTTCTTTCCTTCCCTAAATGACTCTGTTGACATCGTCATCTGGAAACTTACAGAATGTTTTCTTTAGGTACTCAGGATCATGATATCCACCCCAGTGTTGTTTAAGAGTATTCATAGCAAGAGATATGAAGCAAGGCACTAATTCCCATATGTTAACTCAATATCGGAAAAATGCCTAGAAGAACTCATTTAATAATATGGTGGATTGATTTATTATAAGACTGAAATGCTGCACATTGGATGGTTATTTATAGTATTGAATGCCAAGATTGAAGAACCATCTTATTCAACATAACTGAATGATTTTCACATTAAAAATATAGAAACATTGTAGAATATGGTTTATTGTCATGCAACTGTGGATTCCATTAAATTTAGAATTCTTGAGGTTGAAGAGATATCTCAGTTGAGAAGATTACTTTCTACATATAAAGAAGGACTCAGGTTGTACTGCTTAGTGCCCATGGAGATGGCCATGAATGTGTGAACCAAAGCATTGATGGCAGAGACAGGCTACCTGAAGCTTGCTGCTCAGGTAGCATTTTCTAGAGAGTGAGCTCACGGGAATAAGGTGGAGAGTGATAGATCAGAACCCTGGATATTCTTTTGAGCCGTGTGGACCTACATGCATATGCCTCATACTACCAGCACACACAGACATACACACATACACACACACAACTGTTTCAATCATTTAAAATAATGATTTTAAAATATGTAATATTTATGTATTAGTGGGATATTTCAAATCGTGTACATAGCTTTTGGTAATAAAATCATAATAACAAGCTTAATTAGGGAAAAAAAACTTTTTCAAATAGGTGATTACAAAGTAATTATACTGAATTAGAAATTCTAATAGCCACCTGAGCGCTTTTTCTATTCATCTGATAGTAGCAATAGTCAAAGAGATAATTGCTATGCCTGACATTATTGTTTTTCCATCCCAGTGCAGAATTGTGTTACTGGTGGACCACTGAGGATAGCAAGAGAATCATTTTGTCCCCTAGGTATTTTATCTTAATGAAAAACTTACGAATACCAGAGTCACTCACACATGTTAACAAAATGTGAAGGTGACAACATATAGCATTACTAGGGAGTCAAGGTTGAAATTTTATATCCTTCTTTCATGTTTATGAAAATTGACATTTGAGATGGTGACTAAGGTAAGGTCAGAAGGAATATAAAATTTAAAATAAAGAACCTGTATCAGCTGTGGAATCTAATTCCAGTATAATGATGTAATAGCATTGCTTATTTTCTCCTGTTTTAATTAAATTTCTCTTTTTGTTGTTGTTTTTACCTTTTAGAAAAGGGAACAGGGTCCTGCTCTACAGTCCAGTCTGGCTTCAAAGTAACTTTGTTGTGAGCGTGGCTGTGAATTACATGAACTAGCTTAGATCTCCCTATTTCCTGCTATCCACCCTAGTGCTAGGAATAAAAGATCGAACCATTGGGCTGGAGAGATGGCCTAGCGGTTAAGAGCGCCGACCGCTCTTTTTGTTTTTGTTTTTTTTTTTTTTTTTTTTTTTTTTCTTTTAACGCTCTTAAGAGGACCCTGATTCGATCCCCAGCACCCATATGGTGGCCGAGAACCGTCTGAAACTCCAATTCCAGGAGAACTCCAGTTCCAGGGGAATCCGACGCCGTCTTCTGACCTCTGCGGCATTGCACGACAGGGGTGCACAAACTTGCATGCAGACAGTACATTCACACACATACAGACAAAAAAAAAAAAAAAAAAAAAAAAAGATCGAACCATCACAACTGGCTATTCCTTCCATCTAACCAACACTAAATGCTTTCCCTTTTGCCCTTCTTCCCTCTTCTGTCCAATTGTTGTAAATAATTATTTTTTAGCATGAATCTATGTTTTACTTCTTAAACTAGAAGGGAAAGATGATTGTAACCAAGTTAAGTGACACAATAAAATAGCTACAATATATTTTCTTCCTTAGTGCCTTGGAAAGCATTGACGCACCTTGATTTCATTATTTTGGATGAAAGAATGAGAGTACAACTGCTGGCACGAAAGATTTGGGTGGATTTCATTGAAGAGATATGTTATTTTTATGTGGGAGGTCATTATGTTACTAGTATACATGCTAATATAATATGCTAATAAGGTTTCTTCACATATTGTGTTTCAGGTATGAACAATTATAAACATTTTTAAAGAAGATGAAACTAACATTTTGCAAAGTAAATTTTCCTGAGTTTGTTACTGGACTTTCCTTAAAATTCGACTTGGAATAACAAGTGTTAACTCCCTCTTTCTTGTAGAGTCGCCCTCACTGGCATCTAATGTGTGCTTCCAGTGTTGTGCACATTGATTACAGTGTCCAGCATATTTTGGCCTCCAGATTCAACACAATAATCTCCTCAGACATGGCAGTTCAGGAGAGTCCTCTGAGAAATGAAGCTTAATTTTCATTTGTCCGATCTGACACATGACAATTTCTTCATGTTACTAACCACGATTCCCTTGAATCTTTGATTTCTCTTGTGACTTCTACACATTTATGTAAGTGTATTCCATAATAAGTCACATCTATCATCAATAAAATGTTATTATACTGATTTTAACCCAAATTTCAAAAGTAACATGCAGATTTAATTTTAATTAATTCATATTTGTTCATACCTGTGTGTAAATAGGGTCTTACTTTCAATTTCTTAGAGGTAATCAAGGCTGTTTCTCAACTAACAATATAGCCTATGTTAGTTTGGGAGTCTGTTGGACTAGCCTGACCAACAACTCAACCAAGTAACTCCTGGGTGTAAGTCTGTGGAAGGATTGACCTACGAAGTGTTATAGCCTTAAAGAAAACTGACTCCTCCACAACCCCAGCAGCTATCTATGATTACTAACTCCTTATCTACTTGTGGGGCCTGTGCATCCTCAATGATGGGATTTTACCTGGTTTGAGCTAGCACAGATCTTGTGCAACCTGTCATGACTGCTGAATGTTAATTTGTCCATACCCTAGTTGTGCTGGAAAATACTGTGTTACTTTCATAAGTATTCACCAACTTTGGCTCTTACAGTCTTTATACTTCATCTTCCACAAAGATCTTTGAATCTCATGGAGAGGGAGTATGGTATGATATACATGTTCCATTTAGATCTGAGCACTGTATATTCATATTCTCTGCAAATTTGGTACTTGTCCATTTCTGCCAAAAGAACCTTCTGTAATGAGTGTTGAGAGATCCACTAGTCTATGGAAAATGATAATTCATTAGGAATCAGATTATTATTATTTCCACTTAGAATAGTATGTTTTCCCCAAATATTTGTTTACCCACATGTTCATGGACTCAATTAGGTTTTCATATTTTTGTTGGAATTTGTTGAGCAGATCTTATATCCAAAAATACAATACTGTAGAAAAACTGATATGTTTTTTTTCTCATCCTTATCCAAAAAATTTATAATTCTGAGCATCAAGCTATATTGGGAAAAATATTTTAATATCCTTATAAAATTAAAGCTCCAAAGTGAATAAGTTGAAGAATTGTCAGAGGGAATCATGTTTTGAATACATACTTGGTCTCAAAACATGAATATGTAATACTTTACAAAAATACTATATAGTGCTACTACTTATGGTGACACACACCTTTAATGCCAGCACTCATTATGTAGAGACAGTAGGATCTCTGTGAGATAAAGGCCAGCATTGTCTAAGTATCTATTTCCAGATCAGCTGGGGCCACACAGAGACCTTGTCTTAAGAAAAATGTAACACTCTATAGACAGAAACATTAGAAATTACTAACGGGAATTCTGTCCAGACCAAAGCACAATAAAAAACAGAGTCCTTCCTGGTAACCCTTGAAGGGTTGCTATCAGATACTCTAAGTAATAGTCATTCTGTCGAAAGGGCCCAAGGCTTATTGTTTAAACAAATTATACCCCATTGTTTAGAGATTGTATCAGAATTACTGTAAAGGGTTATGAGCAGATTTTCCAGAATGGCACTTTAAATACACCATGATTGATTCTTTGGTTCATTCTCCTAAACATTTTTATCATTGACAAACCTTCCCGGAATACATTAAATATTACTGTTAAAACATGACAAAAACATACCTATGTATGAATTTACAATTTTCTTCATATATTAAATAAAATTATGAATATGAAATTATTGAAATGCATTTTTCAAATTATGGATATATATTCTTCAATTGGAGAAATTAGATACTTAAATAAAATTGTTTTGTAATTACTTCTTTGTTTTGGTTTTTAAGTAATTTTCTTAATTTCACAATAAAAGAGATATCTGAAAAATACTTTCTTACATCTTTATTTAAAATAAGAGTTTATCCCTTTTTAGTTTCTCCATGTTGGATAGATTTCTCATTCTGAAAAAGGCATTCTGTAGCTCCTTTTAATTTTCATACAAACGGCATTGAATTGAAGCTGGGATCTTTGTAAATCTGTACCTAATTGTATAAACATAACTCCCCTTTTTTAAAAACTTACATCATTTTTAACGAACATAATAGAAATATATGATTATTAAAACTAAGCAGTTAGTTGGTTCAGACACATTCTGAAACATCAACCAATAAATTTTTGTGTGTAAGAGTTTCACTCATTTTCTATCAGATAAGAGCTATGAAAATGTCTTCAATAACAATGATTTGGTAAAACCATGTCATTTGTACAAACCATAAAATAAATGGAGATATTTTTATCTTGATCCTTAAAACATGATTCCTTTATAAAACTCCTTTAAGTATACAAGATATGCTATTCAGCATATCTTGTATATTATTCAGCAGCTAAGTAAATGAAAGTGGTAGTAAAACACAGTGTGATCCTGTCTCGAAAAGACAAAAAAAATAAAAAGCAGCATTAAACTTCTGTGTCAGGTTTAAAATATGCTAAGATCATAATTTTTCTTACTACAAAATATGATTAAAATATTGCATTGGAAGTTTATCTATTTTACATTATAACAAAGTACCTGTAGCAGGCTAACTTATAAGAACAAGCCAATTACAGAAATATAAGTCTGAGGTGGAAATTTCAAGATCACATAGCAACATTGTCTAATTGATGATATAATGGCAAATTGCCTGCAGAAGCCATAATCACATTACCCAATAAGAAATCAGAGACTGATTCAAGGATCACTGAGCTGAGCTTAGTGGCCCCACAAGAGCTATATTACGCCTCCTCCAGCAACCTAAGAGCATCACACAAATCTCCACATTCAAGATGTTTAAACACATCTCTGTAATACAACACTCGGGACACACTATCCAACCAAGAACCCCATAGGGACATGCCCAAAACATCCCAAGAAGTGGGTCTTGCTCATGCAACATAAACAAAAGTGTTCCAGTTTTTCCAGTTGTTTCAGAACCAATAAAATGACTTGTTTGTGCCTATATAAATTTTGATCCAGTTGTTGGGGAAATCACGCCTAACGTTTAATAAAATTCTATTGTTGTTTTTTCTAACATGTATTTTTATTGACTCTTTGTGCATTTCATACAATATATTTTAATCATATTTATACCTCCTTCCCATCTTCATGCTGCCATAGTACATACCACAGGCTGTCATTCATTGGGTTATATATGTTAAGACCTTTCAAATCAAATTTGTGTACCCAGATGTCCCTCAGTATGAATTCATCCAGTGGAACCTGGTCACCCTATCTATTGTCATTGCCTTTAAGAAGATCAACTCTCCCTCTCCCAGCAGTCATCAGCTGCTAATAGGTCTTCAGCTAGGTTTAGGGCCTCCTGCCTATCTCACCAACTCTATGTTGGTTTTTGCTTTTTGTTTTATTTTTTTTTCTAATCGAGTTTGACTGGATGTTGAGCATACTGTCACCATTATTGTAAGTTAAGATGAACAAGTTCTTAAAGTCTGGAAGATTCTGCTTCCTTATGATCATGCATTACCACTGGCCCTTACAATTATCCCATTACCTCTTCCACAATGGTACCTGACCCCTGGGTGGATGAGATTTATTATGAGTCCTATCCAAGGACAGAAGCTCTGCAGTATCTTACTCCCTACATTGTGCACCATACTCTGTTGCACAAGAAGATATTCCTGGTGAGAGTTGAGAGACAGATTATTATTCTCTCTACATCATTTTCTAGTATGTTCCTTGAGCTTTAGGGGTAGACATTCCACTGTGGATGTGTGACTTAGAGCTGGGCATCTCACAGAACTTATTACCTGTGTGTGCCCAGCAATAAAATTCTATAATAATCTCTATTACAAAAGATGCTTTTTTGATAAATGGTGACAGGTATGCTTTCCTGTAAACCTAAGAATACGTATTTAGCTTGCAAAAATGTAATATATTATGTATAATATAATAATGTAATTTATTACATTTGTCTAGGGATTTGACAGAGAAAGGTTATTTTCTAGACTCTGTGACCTCTCCAGCTTTGTGAACTCAGATAGGTTTACAGTGCCACAGATGAATTCACTTCCGTTGAGTGGGCTTTAAGTCCAATTAGATAACTGTTGATTACACCCAAGATGAAAGTAACTCTACTGCACTAACACAGTTTTCTGTACCAGTCATTGTTGTGGTTATAAAGTTTTAAAGCTATATAGTTAGACTATTGATTGATTTTCTCCTGAGTGTCTTCCAAAACTAAAAGAGCTAGTCTTCATGGAGGAGGCTTAACAGTTTATTGTAGTTTTGTTGCCCAAATCTGAAATATATCCTCTCTTCAGCAGTATTTCCTTTCAAGTTCTGAGAAATTGATTCAACTCAATTACAAAGGCTAAAATTTATTGATAGTCAAAACAGTTAAAAAATCTCCAACACATCATTTCTACAGACTGAGTCCTTGGGTATCTGTTTCAAATAATCCTTGATATTGCTCATGGAAAGCAAATAGATAAAAAAAAAGTGCCTCCAATCTCAAAATGTTTTAGAGTTCACATTTTTCCCTTAATTTTAAATTACTCTAGAATATGAATATATATCTTCCACCCATATATGGTAATTACAAAGTCTGAATATAAGTGGTAGGGCAATTCTAGAGCCCATTAAGAAATTCACATTATAATAGCACAGTTGCTTTGAGACACAAAGAAATAAAATATATAAAAAAGGTCAATAAAAAAGAACATAAAAAATGCCCCAAATCTCTTCCTTCTGTTTTCCATTTTATTTAACATGGAATTTTATTATGCTTAAATGTATTTGTACAGAAGGCAGAATAATAAATCAAATTAAAAGATATATTCAATATTATAAAATTCAGTTGTCTAAGGTCTTATAACAAATGCATTTCATTCTCTAGAATAGAATGTAGAAAGAACTCTTTTGCTCTGAGATACCGTAATATTACCCCAATAGTGTTTTATAGCCTTCAGTTCATATGTAGAGTAAGTGAAATACATTTGAAGAGTCAATTATCATAAAAATTCTTTTAGAACTGAGAATTGTGTTTCGACAAAGCACTCGGGCATCATTCATTTTTTGATAAGTGACCTCCTTTAAAACTTTACAGTTTGTAGTGCCTTAAATATCTCTTCACATTATGAAGAACATTAGACTATATACTACAACAACTTTTTTTTTAAATTTCTGTCTTTTGGCATTTATTTATTTCTGTATGTGTATGAGTGTACTGTCTGCATGCAAGTTTGTGCACCCGTGTTGTGCAATGTCGCGGAGGTCAGAAGAGGGTGTCGGATTCCCCTGGAACTGGAGTTCTCCTGGAATTGGAGTTTCAGACGGCTCTCGGCCGCCATGTGGGTGCTGGGGATCAAACCCGGGTCCTCTGCAAGAGGGGTCGGCGCTCTTAACCGCTAGACCATCTCTCCAGCCCCTCTAAATTAGCTAAACAAACACATTCTGTGTTAAATATGGTTGAAGGTTTTTTTTCTTCTTTCTTTTGAGACAGGGTCTCCTTATAGCCCCAGCTGGCCTGGAACTCACTCTATAGACCAGGCTGGCCTGGACCTCACAGAGATCCACCTGCCTCTGCTCCCCCAAGTGCTAATATTAAAGGTGGGTGTTACCATATCTGGGCTAAAGAGGGTTCTTATGTGCCATGTGGGTGCTGGGAATCAAAGCAGTCAGTGCTCTTAACCACTGAGGCATCTCTCTAGCCCCAAATATATTTGAAGTCTTAAAGCATAGTTCTTACATGAATACTGGATATATATATATATATATATATATATATATATATATATATAATTATATATATATTTTATAATCATTTATAATTTGATAAATTTATATATATATTATCTACATGATCTTTAATGGAATAAAATCATTTTCTGTAACTAAAGATTTTACATAACACTACAAATATTATATTTGATGTGCACAAATTAGATGTTACATTATCATTTTTTCTTCTCATGGATGTTATTTTGGTTTAGNCTAGATCTTTCAGCATGGACTACGATGTCCTGTGTGCTCTGGCCTCTCTCTCCTGACTTCCCATCTCTTCCATCCTGCACACCGCAGCCCAGCTCACCTAACCTCCATGGTCTTTAGCATTCCTAGATGCCTTTATTTTAGTGGCTTCACACTGGGAATCTTCTTCCTCCACATATCTAGCTGATTCCTTCCATGCTGTCTTTGGTTCTCTGTGCAAATGCCATCATTTTAGAACCTTGTTCCCAACACCTCTCTCTCTCCCAACTTCGTGTTTTCTCATTTGCAGCTCAGTACAGGACTTGATTATTGTTTTGCATATATAGCCTGTCCCCTCTTAGATACTAGCTCTGTGAAAGTCACAACTTTACCTCTGTTCTTCACTGCTATATTACTGGCTCTTAAGTAGTCACTGAATCATAAAATGTACTCAATGAAGAGTTGTTACACTAATGTATGTATATATATATATATATATATATATATAATTATATATATAATCATTTAATATAATCATGTATATAAATCATTTGAGATAAATTATATATATATATAATTTATCTCAAATGATCTTTAATGGAATAAAATCATTTTCTGTAACTAAAGATTTTACATAACACTACAAATATTATATTTGATGTGCACAAATTAGATGTTACATTATCATTTTTTCTTCTCATGGATGTTATTTTGGTTTAGAAAAAAAGTCCAATGATGACATCCTCTAATCACACTAAATGGAGAAAACTCAGCCTTTTTACTAAAAAGCACAAGACTAATATATTAGTTACTTCTTCGTTGTTGTGATAAAACACTATGTCCAAGGGAATTAAGAAGAGTTTATACGAGCTAAATTTCCAGAGAACCATAATGGCAGAGGAGCCATGTTGGCAAGCAGTGGCCAAAGGAGAAAGAGGAGCACTTCAAGCAGGCACAAGAAGCAGAGAGTGACTGGTATTCAGCAAGCCTTAAGAACTCCCTAATCTAACCCCTAGGGACCTGCTTCTTCCAGTAAGGCAACATCTTCTAAGACATTGCAAAACCATGCCCCCAAGTGGTATGAAATGTTCAAATATTTGGACCAGGGGGCAAATCCTCTTGTAAGCGAAAAGGGTACTCTTAATTGTAAGTCTGTAAAATAAAAATTAAACACTTCAAATATACAATGATACTGAATTACACAAACTAATTCCAAAAATGAGGAATAAGGGCATAATAAGCAAATACTTCATCAAAATAAGAATGAACACCATCAAGGAAAACACCAATTCCAATAGTTCCATATCCAAATTGTAGAAATCTACTTCCAAAGGGCTTAGATTGTTCTCCCCCCACCTCAAGGTTTGCTATGTGGAACTTCTTTCTCTTGGGCTGGTAACACTCCCTGTATGAAGCTCTCCTTCACAGATGTCTCATGGCTCTAGCATTCCCAACATCTTCTTGGGGTCTCCACTGCCAAGTAGGGTTCACATTCATAGTTGCAAGTCCTTCTCTGTGAAAAGAGGCCCTTGTTTCTTGATACTTGGCTTTATCAGCTCCTCGAATCCATGGAAGAACTGGAACTGATGGGTCCTTCAATCTTGTGTCTTACATGCCTCTAAAGCAAGCACCATGTGAATCCACTGCCAGTTTGGGATGGACAATGGCATGTTTTATCCACATTACCAGCAGCTTTTGAGGGTTCCTCTTCTCTAGGAGAAAACATTTTAGGATGTTTCCTTTCACAAATTGAAGGCTTAGCTGTGGGTAGACATGCACTTAAGGTAAGGTATTCTTTAACTTGTCTAAATGGAGATCTCTATGCGTCTCCCTAAATGCTTTAATATCTTTATCAAACGGAAGCTCTCTCCTCCAGCGTATGCCTTGGCTCTAAAATTGTTAAGGTTCCTAGTGATCTTTCATCCTGCTTAAATCTTATTTACCTCTGGAATTGCATTGATCTTAGTACTACTTTCGTCCAGGCTCCTATTAGAATGGGCCAATAATCTTTGGTTGGAGCAATTAACTACTTTTCTAGCTGAAAATTCAAAAGTCTTCTACATTCTTCCAAAAACCCAATGGTCATCTTCTTCACACCCAATATTCCACTCTCAGTACCAACTGCTGTGTTAATTACTTTTCTGTGCCTCTGATAAAACATCTCGGCCAAGGGAACTTATAAAGGGAAGAGTTTACTTGAGCTTATGGAAGTAGAGAGCAAAAGCAGGGAATCCAACAAGGCTTAAAGACTCTCCTTCCTTCAGCCAGGCAGCACCTTCTAAGATATCCCAGAACAACTCAACAAAGTGAGGACAAAATGACCAAATACTTGGATCTTATGGGGGACATTTGCATTCAAACCACTAAGAAACAAGTATATCAATTCACTTCATGCCATTTCAATACAGCTCTTGAAAATTTAGCTAGAGTGCATAGTCGAGCAAAAATGATAAAGTGATAAAAATTGTAAATAAAGAAGTCAAATTATATTTAATTACAGATGATATGATTCTACACATAAAAAAACGAAAAATTACCCCAGAAAACTATGAGTGCAGATGAGCACTTTCTGCAATGTAGCAGAATGCAAAATTAACATGCGAAAAATCAGTATCCTTTCTATAAACCAATGGCGCACTTGTTGAGAGAAACCAGAAAATAAACACGATAGCCTTAAAAATAGTTAAAACATTTTGAAAAATGTAACGAAGGCAGAGAGAAACCTATAAAATACTAAAAAAAATGACATTGATGAAAGAAATTGAAGAAGATACCAGGAGACAAAAAGATCTCCAATGAGAACAGATCAATAAGATCAATATGAAATAATTATCCTACCAAAAGCCATGTATAGATTCTACACAAATCTCATGAAAATTCTAATACGATTTTCCATAAAAAATTTAAAAATCTTAATTCTCATTTGGAAACACCCATGCACACAAATTCAAAAACTAAACAATACACAACAATCAAAGAAGGCATAGAGGAAACAACATCACTAATTTGACATTATTCTACAGGGCTGTAGTAATTAAAAAAAAATGCTACTGCCTAAAGAACAAATGTATTACTCAAGGTAATATACCCAGATTTAAGTCCTTATAATTTTAACCATCAGATTTTTTAGAAGAGCTTCACAAATACAAATTGGAGAAAGAGCAGCCTGTTCATTACTATTGAACAAGTTGACAGGTACATGTAGATGTCTGAAATTAGATACCTACCTTTCGCTCTGCAGGGAAGTCTGCTTGAAATGGTTCAAGAGCTTCAACAGAAGGTATGATACACTTAATCTTATATAGGAGAAATTAGGAAGTATTCTCAAACTTATAGGCACAGGAAGGATTTTCTGAATAAGAATCTGATAGGGAAGGCATTAAGAGTAACAACTGATAAATTTGAATTCATGAAATTAAAAAGCTTCTGTACAGCAAAGCACAGAATCATTCTAGCGAAGCAGCAGCTTACAGAATGTGAAAAATGTTACCAACTATATATCTCACAGACAGTCATTATCTAGCACATACAAATAACTCAAAAACTAAAACACAAATGGACAAAGGGCTCAATTGAAAATACAAGGAACTAATCAAGTAGTTCTAGAAAAATAAAATATAAATGACTGAGATTTACTTTTTTTAAATCACCTAACATCCATCCTTAATCTTAAAGTAATGAAAATAAGGTAATTATGAAATTTATATTGCCCCAATGAGAATGGAAATATTTGCAAAACAAATGATGACCAATTCTGGCAAAGGTATTGGGGAAGAGGAAAACTTATTCACTGCTCCTTAACACACAAATTAGGGAGGCCACTATGGAAAGTTGTGTGGATATTCTTCAAAAAGCTAAAGATAGATCTCACATATGACTCAGCCATACTATTCTTGTGTATATATGCAAAAGACGTGATATAGTAGTCCAGAAATACTGGCTCCTCCGAGTTCATTGCATTGCTGTTCTATTCAAAATAGCAAAGAAATGACAACCTGCATTTACATGAAATGAGGAATGGACTGAGAAAATATAGTATATTTACATAGTGGAAAATTATTTTGCTGTTAAGAGTAACAAAATTCCCACTACCCTCTGTTCTGCTATGTTTCATACTTGTTAGGTATAGAGGTTCCATTGTAAATATGACACTTCTGAATGGGGATCTCGCAAACACTTATTCTTTATGTGTGAGCAATTGTAATAGTCTCCAAAGTTGCAAAAAGAAGCTTCTTTAATGAGTAGCCCTAGTCTCTGTCTGTTGCGCATGTCTTTAATGAATGATTATAGGTAATCATGTCTGTAAATCCAAGGATTTACAGATAGGAAGTGGATATAAAGAAAATTAAGATGTTTGGTTATAAAATTCATGAGAATTCAATGAAAGTATACAAAAACCATAAAAAAATTATGAAATTTGCAGGCAAATGCCAGAACTGTATATGAATATCCTAACAGAGGTGATAGATTCTGAAAGACAACATGCTTTCACCCATATGCAAACACTAGCTTTGAATTTTTGTGTATGCATGTTGGCATGGCAATTGCTTGAGCCATATGGATAAGGAATCTTGTTAGGGGCTGTGAAGATTTCTGGTAGAGGAGTTGAAATACAGTGATGTACAACAGGATAGTGCAGTAAAAGGATAAGACAGGTTAAATGGAGTGGGGGATGGGCGAGCAGGGTGGAGGAGGTTATGGGTGGAGGGCTAACTAAACTGAAGGTCTTTGAAAAGTCATATGAAACTTTAGTACTATAAAAGCTTCTTTTTAAAGTGTTTTTTTGAGCTTTTGTGCATTTCATGTAATAGGTTTTAATCAAATGTTGAACTCCGTCTTCATCCTCATCCCCCTGTAACCTTCCATCATATTTCATTCATGTTGTCATATATGTTAAATTTCATCTTTTTTTTTATTTTTATTTTGCCTCAAAAACTTGGTTTCAGACTCAGAGTTGTTCCTCTCCACGGAAATCTTTAGTAAAAGGCGAAAGATTTATACGATCTGAAGAGAAACCAGAGTATAAATTTCATCTTATCAAGCATTTGTACCCAGATGTCCCTCAGTCAGTTCAAGTTCATTGATTGGAGTCTATTCAGCTTTTCTTGAGATCTATGGTAGAGTTTTGTATGACTGCATGTGTTTTGTACATGCTCTTAGCATTTTTGCCAGTTAATATGAGCAAGTTCCCAGATGTTTGAAAGCCTCTGTTTCCTTACATTCATTGCCAAATCTGGCTCTTTCAATATTTCCATCTTTCTTCCACAAAGGTCCCTGAGCCACAGATGGGTAAGGTTTAATGTGGGAGTCCAATTCAGAGACACACACTCTGAAGCCTCTTATATACAAGCCCTTAAAATATATACATATACAATATAAAAAGAGTTTAAATTGAGTTAATTTATACTGATGGAGCAATTCCCATACCAGAAACCCCAGCCTGACAAATAAGAAGCTTCATTTGGAATGGGCTCCATCTTTTGAGTTGATGACCAAGGAATTCTGATAGACCCAGAAACAATACTGTGTACTGTCAGTATTGTGGTTGTCTCCAGAAATTTATGGTATGACCATATTGCTGAAGATACTACATATGTGAGTCATAGAAGAAGAATGCAGAACTATTGCTGGTACTGTCTTCAAACTAGCTCTCTACACCCTAACTTTCATAGTACTGGAAGCTATTATGCCTGCAACGAGAAGAAAATACTAATAATCAACATTACATAGTTGTAAACCCTGAGCTACTATTATGAGTTCCTTTTTTAAGTTACATCCACAGGTGCAATTGTTGTATGAATATTATGGAGTAACCAGTCACTCTCCGATTGAACTTAATGCCCACATCACTAGATGAAGCCCAAAAATGGCACTGTTATCAGGGGCAAAAACATGCTATAAAATAGCTCAAAGGGCATGCGAGATATCTTATTACTATTATCATGCTAAATGGGCATAGTACTAAACTATTTTTATGGTCATATATTAATTCACCCTTCAGCTTTCACCAGAGAAAATTCTTTTTGAAGCTGGTGGCATTTAACATGGAGTCCTACTATTGGTGAACCTTCAGGATATAAGTGACTGGGAAGTACTCATTCTAAACAGTACGTAGATTTTATACTGTTTTCTGTTTATGCCAGGAATCTTTGGGGAAGAGGGGCAGAATTAATAAAAAGAGCCAGAGGTGGTAGTGAATAAAAGGAAACCATGTTTTCCAACCCAACAAGGTAGAACTACAGCACTTTTGAGAGCATGTACAAGATATGTACAACCCATACTCACACAAAATCCCAACACCAGTGGTGAGCAGGAAACCCTCTCTCTAGCTGAGTAACTATGGGCACTGTATAGTTGCTGGGAATGGAAGACTTGATTTCCATATGAATGTGATGACCCTTAACCAGGCTCCAGGGGACAGATCCACACCCAGTCAATTTTAGTGAATATAGGTTAGACTTGAAAATGTTAAAAATAGATAGCAATAATAAAGGGCATGAAGTCAGGGATGGTGGCAGTTTGTGGTGGGTAAATACAAGGGAAGATTTATAATATGATCAAAATGCATTGTACGAAATTTTCAAAGCATCAAATAAAATACAGACATAATTCTAAACTAATTTTGTTACACCCATATACTACTGTTTTGATTTAAGTATTTTTTTGTGTGTATGAGTGTTATGCTTGCATGTGTGTAAATGCATTTTGTCTTGTAGTGCCCAAGAAAGACAGAAGATGGAATTAGTTACCACAGAACTGGAGTAACGAATGGTTGTTAGCTTCCAGGTGGGTGATGGGATTTGAACTTGGTAATTCTGCAAGCACAGCGAGTGCTCTTAACCATTGAGTCATCCCTTCAGTCCCCCAATGAAAATATTATTAAATAAACAAAATCCTGGCATTTTCCACTTTCAAATTGATGGTTTCAAAACAATAATGTCTGCTATTCTTTAACAAGTATTGAATATTTTTCCTTTGGCTTGTTAGGATTCTAAAGATAAGATTGTATAATAAAATCATAGACTAACATATTTCATAGGTATAATGTTATAGATAATGGGCCATTTTTCCACTTGGTCTTTTAGACATAACGATCACCACTTATATCAACTCTTCATTTTCTCTTCATAACAATAGAATGGCCCCTTGCTTTCATGAAAAGAAACCTTTTCATTTGATTTATTGCTTATTAAAATTCCTGTTCTGGGCTACAGAAATTCTAGTCTAAATAACCATCTCATCTTTTGTCTTAAACTATGAAATTATACTTATGAGAATACCACAAATTTAAAATGGTGAATATTTGTAAATCATTATTAATTGGGCTACAAATCTTTTGAGCTTAGTTAAACAGTGTACGTAAAACAACTGAGAGCACTTCATGGTGTATAATTCAAAGTAAAGTCACTTTTGAGAGTCAAATATATTTTCTTTGGGACTTATTAATTATCTACAATAATGTCAGCCAGAGAGAATTCCAATAGTGTCAATTTTATCAAGGGAATAATCAACAGCTGTCAAATTAGATGCAAGTCTGAGCAGAAAGGAGGAATCAATATATGGTACAATATGCCAAGTATGCATGATTGGAGAGGTCCTAGAACACAGAGGAGAAACTATTGTTAGTTACTTAAACCAATGTAATTTCTTGTTATATCCTACCTATGTCCATGTCCTTATACTAAGAAAGAAGTAGAGCTCTCATTACTCATCAAAGAATTGCCTTTGCAAGAGGGAGACCATTACAAATTTCCATAATTGATCAAAAGGGAGAAAATACATGACTTGGGCTGCCCAGATCTAAAGGATTCATCTATAATACAACCTCCAGTCATAATTTTCAGGGTTCACTGTGGAGGAGGGAGCAGAAACATTGTAAGACCAGGAGGGTCCATACATTTGCTATGTAATGCCTGTAGACAGAATAGAGCAGTAGTACCCATGAAATCACCACCAATTGACAGCCTGAAAAGAAATGTGTAATATCAAAGCAATTGACTCATCAATGTGTATGAGGGAATTTTCAGGAATCCCTCCATTACCCAAAGAGCTACAGACAACCAATGGATGTTGAGAGACACTTAAATAGTTTTCTCCAGGGACTACCTCCATGATAGACTGTCTAATACCAAGTGGTGAGTCTTAAACGCATGTACACATGAGTACTACTAATCAGACTGAGTTAATTTTATGTAGTACTTTGTGTGTGTGTGGTGTGTGTGTGTGTGTGTGTGTGTGTGTGTGTGTGAAAGAGAGAGGGAGAGAGGGGGAGATAGAGAAAGAGAGAGAATAATAAAATAAATGAAAAGAATTTTGAGGGAGTAAGGGGCATGGGATAGTGGGATAAGAAAATGGGAGAATTGAAAAAGATGCAAATATAATATTAATCTATGAAAATTTCTCTCTGTATATATGTATGTAAAATATATGTATAAATTATATAAAAAAGAAATAAAGGTATCATGATGCAGGATTGATAGGTATGAGTTGATAAAAATTGGCTTGACAATTCTCAAAAAAGGGAAGTGAATTAACAATATAAAAGTATTTCTGATGGTCCTTCCTCAAAAGAGAAAGGCAGTATTCATTCACATATCTCCATATCAGTGATGAATATTCAATGACTTACTTTATTAATTTGTTCCATTAAAATCATCTCAATTTGAAAAACAGCAATTATCAGAATCACTAACAAAGCAAATGATCTGTAATGTTCTGTATAATAGATGCTTGTTTCAGCCCTTATGGGCTAATTACCTTACACTTAATGCCAGGCTTTCTCAAGATTTTTGTATTTATTTATATTTTTATATTTATGTATGTATGTATGTATGTATGTATTGAGACAGATTCTCACTATTTAACTTTAGCTGGGCTGGCATTTACAATGTAGTCTGGGTTGGATTCAATTTATCTCCCTGTCTTGAGTGCTTGGATTTCTCCTTCTTAAATACCTCTTGAACATTTCTTCAAACTTACTTTTCGTTTTTCCTATTTTCTCACTAGACTGTTTGATTCTATCCTATTAAATTGCACATGAATCTGTTTCAGCCAGACTAGTTACATTGCAGCCAAATCACAGCTGATAATCAAATTTGGTGCCTGATATTTGGCTTCCATAGATAAATATTTTCCTTTCTTCTGTCTGTTACTGGAGCTTCTATAGGAGACTGCAATGTTTCAGCAATGAAATTGTGGTTGATGAGACCATCACAAAATAAATTTTTTTACACTCCTACACACACAGACACAGATACACACACACACATGCATATACACACACACACATGTCCTATTTACAAAATATGTGACACAATAGATCTGGAAAGGAGGAAGACAGCCCATGATGTAGAGATACATATTCATTTAACTTATTTAAAGATTTAGGTACTTAATTGGGTATTGCATAATAAAATTGAAGACCACTTTAAAAGCTCATTTTCATTACTTTGTGAATCTTCAAACTAGTACTATCACGTGATTCATATGATCACTTGGAAGTCTTATTACCAGTTAGAGAAAGTAACAGTACACCAACATTAATTTACTTGCAAAGGAGAATCATTTTAACAAAAGATGAGGAGATTTTTATCTAGGATTCTCAAGTCCATTTCATTATTTTTCAACTACAATCTAACAGAAAACCAAGTATGCAAAGCGTGAGTAAATGGAACGATTTGAAACACAATTCAGTGTTGGATTTTCCCATGGTGAAGCATAGGGCTAGAGTTCATAAGTTAAATCAATTCTCTAATGGGTAATTTTAAAACATTTATATTTTCATGAAACTTCTTTTTTTCATTGTTACAGTAAAATATTTTAATGAGACTTTTACGTGTTAGGTTTCTGTCATATTATTTCATGTAGGCTAAACTAATATAAATGCAGGTCAAAGGAAAAAATTATGAACCACATCCATTTCACTATTTTATTTATTTATTTATTTATTTATTTGAAATTTATTTATTTATTTTTCTATGTGTATGAATGTACTGTCTGCATGTAGGTCAGTGCACCCATGTCGTGCAATGCTGCGAAGGTCATAAGAGGGTGTCGGATTCCCCTGGAGCTGGAGTTAAAGATGGTTCTCAGCTGCCAGGTGGGTGCTGGGGATCGAACCTGGGTCCTCTACAAGAGCAGTCGATTCTCTTAACCGATAGGCCATCTCTCCAACCCCTCATTTAACTATTTTAAATGAGTTGAGTTAACAGCAACTTTTATTAATTATTTTTTGCAAATTACTACATAATATAAAGTTCTATGGGTACACTAATAGCCAGTGAATAATGATCATTGATCACAATTTTTAACAATAGATGTTTGATAACATGGATGTTTGTATGCAGTAACTAATAATCATAACCTTGAA
This sequence comes from Rhizomys pruinosus, assembly GCA_009823505.1. Taxonomy (NCBI): domain Eukaryota; kingdom Metazoa; phylum Chordata; class Mammalia; order Rodentia; family Spalacidae; genus Rhizomys; species Rhizomys pruinosus. The sequence continues at coordinate 353,944 of VZQC01000005.1, read as the reverse complement.
AACTAGTTAAAAGATGTATATCATTAAGAAGAAGACTAATATAGGTAAACAAAATAAAATATGAGAAGAAAAATGAATTTTATTTTCCTTTAGTCCCTAAAATGCTTCATTTCATTTTATTATTTTAGTGATTTTTTGAGAATTTCATATATTGCATTTTCTAAGTAAAACAACAATAAACAATATTATTCTAAAATAAATGTTATATCTTGATATGCTTGGAAATGCTTATGAAGCCAGCATTTAGGTGGTTGATATAGAAGAAATGTGAATCTGAAGCCAGTCTAAACAACACTGTAGATTCTAGGCAACCAGGGATATATATGCAGATACTGCTTCAAAAATCCAACCAATCAACCAGCTAACCAAAAATATCAACAAACAAAAAATAGTCCAAAAGCAGTTAGCCATGCATTTTACATAATGACTATGCCTCGAATTACAGTATTTATATCTTTAGTACTATTTACCACTAGAGGATTTTGGCATAAACATGAATATGAGAAAATTATATTTAGAAACTTAATTTGGAAACAAGATTTTTCTCCAAGATGAACATATTTGTTTAAAGATTAAAATTTAGAGAAAATTAATTGTTTTCTACTTAATTTAATGAGAAGAAAGTTTATCATTGTTGATTTTTCTATACATCCAGATAATTATGGCAAGATGACCTTATGTAGAATGCTCCATAAAAGGATAAAAAATGAAAAATATTTAATTATGAAATCCAGGTGAAGTGTTATCCCATCATATTCATCATCAAAATTTGGTGCCATTGTCATGGCACCAAAATTGAGTGATTCCATATTCATCTATACATGATGTGACAGAGTTAAGAATTTCCCTTATGGATGAATTTACAATATATAAAACTCATGATCATGTTTAAGTCCTATCCTCAAGGAATCTCATTATGTATATGTAAATGTTTCAAAATCTGAAAGAATTTGAAATCCAAGACACTGCATTTTAGAACAATTCTTCTCAAACTATTAAACTTTCCTTACGACAAACACTTATCCAAATAATTTTAGGCAGGATGATAATATACGTGCATGATCACAGCTTTCCTAAATCTGAAATAAGAGAATAAACAGTTAAAGTCTAGCCAAGCTACAAAATGAGACATAGTTTCAATACACTAATTGCTGAGTCATATGTCAGCAGCAAAGTGCTTGGCTAACATCCTCAAGATTAAATCCTTGCCCCCCCACACATACACAGAAATAATACTTCTGAACTTTCCATGTCTTCTTCCATATTATAATTTATTGCTCTCACTGGAAGCTAATAAGAACCAACCTATCATAGTCCCATCAGCTTCAATCTGAGTTGAATGGAATTCATCAGATCTTCAACAGATTTATAGAAAAAATTCCTTAAATTAATAAAGTCATAAAGAAGCATATAGACCACCAAATAAGTTCAAAATAGTAACTCTCCATGGCATATTATAGTGAAAAGACTAAATGAACAAAAAAAGGAGAGAATACTGAAAGCTACAAGAGAAATACAAGTTATATATAAAGAAAACCCCCCTCAGAATTATAGCTGACTTTCCAATAAAAGCTGATTTTCCAATAAACTATAAAAGTCAGAAGGGCATGGATCAAAGTTCTCCAAATTATCATGTATGAAAACCAAGGAGCCTTTACCTAGCAAAACTGTTTATTAGAGTCAGAGGAAGAAAAAAATTATTGCATGAAACAAATAGGCCAACAGAATTAATGTTCTCTAATCTCGCCCTACAGAAAATACTCAACACAATACAAAGGACTAAAGCAAGGAATAACTTCACCCAAGAGGCTACAGAAAGAAAACAAAAAAGGACATAATTATAGAAAAACAACATGAGACAAAGATCACCAAATGGAACTAAAATGACAGTAACCATGAATTACATTTTCTTCTGTTAAGTATGACAGGGTCGTCGTGTGGTTTATAACATCTCCTAACCATTAGAGGATGTAAGCTTGTGGCATCAGCCGTGGGTTATTCCTCCAAGGAGAGAGCTAATAGCCAATTAGATTTGGGATATACAGACATATGGCTGCCACTGCTGCACAGTATTTCCAGGCAGATGTCAAAACAGCAGTTGGCTCGTGACACATATGAACCTCATGTATAATGATGATTGATAACATGCTTTGAGAACTGCGTGCAAACTCAAACAGGGGGGGGTGGAAAAAAGACAAATTTCCAGATTGTCACCAGGAAAGATAAGCCAATATGAACTCCAAATATGAAAAATTTGGCAAAAAGGGTGTGTGGTGGGGGGAAGAGTTTTTTTTACTATGTGGAGTGGGATCTTGGTTGAATTAGCGGTCACCACTTTGAAAAAAAACAGTCCACTGAGCAACTACACCATGAGGACAAAAATCAGGCTCTCTGGGCCATATTGTATATGTGGTGGACTACACTAAATTGCAAATGAGGCATGGGGAGGAAGTGAGAAACGAAAAGGAGGAGGTTTCTAGTACTACCAACATTATATTGCATGAAAAATCACACTCAATAACAGATAAGTAAAAATAAAAATAAACATAAGATTAATATATTCAGGCAAAAATAGACTTCCTGCTTCATTTATCTTCATTCAAAGCTATCATAAACATAACATTTTATCTATATTAAATTTTAATCCACAATGAGTGAAACTATTTTGAATGGATATTGAGATAAAGATTATTTTGAAATTCTGTTTTCACTCGATGCATTTTATATCAAATCTAGGCCATTGAGAACAGAAATTAAATGCATGGTACCCCTTTTAAAAATTGTTTTTTTTAAAACAATTCAGAAACCAACCTTCTTTCTGCTGAACAGAGAGAAATACCAAGCCAAATGAAATATATCTGTAATGTATTCATGTCCTTCAGCACTTGGTAAAAATATTCTCATTTAAATTAAAATCCTTGACACTTTTTTTCATGCTCTATTGTTTAAGTTGATATGCTAAGGGGCATGTGGAATTCTCAAAGAAACAACTCAATTTTTTTTTTTTTGAGGTATTAAAAGAATCAAACTAATTGGGGAGGAATTGGCAGCCTAAAATGAAACATCTTGAAGGTACTAATTCATTTTAAAACAGGATTACCAGACATGGGAACTACTTGGTAGAACAATTTTCAAGTCCAAATTATGTCTATTTCAGGAATCCTTATGAGACTTTTCTCTTTTATCATACACGAATATTCAATTACTAACTAATAAAACTTAAGGCAAACTGAAAACATTTTATCAAATCCCTTATTAACTTGTAGAGATAAAATTTATTTTCCTTGCAAATTAGTTTTACCAGTGATTTTCCAGTGAGCAGGTTTTTAGTATCAAAAAAAGAAAATTGTAAAACTAGATTCTGGATCACCATTTTACGGTATATTATTTAGACAGAATAAAAATTATTCACTGTGAAAATGAAGGGGAGTAATCAGATCAATGTCAGATATGAACGGAAAACCAAATGTGTCTTACCAAAATATTTATAATATAATGTCTTACACTTTTAGTAATTTATGATAAGATTCATTCTTTGTGTTTGGCAAATGAAACTATAATTATCTTCAGAAAATTATCTTTCAGAAACAAAAATTATTTTTTCAAAAAAAAAAAATAAATAATTAATAAAATTTAAAATAAAAATATATTTTTTTGTTTTTTTTTTTTTAGATTATATTTTGTAACAACATTCTTATACATAAAGATTTTTCTCAATTTTTACAAGGGAGGGAAAAAAATATAACATGACAATTTAATGGGTCGGGGGGGACACAGTAAACATCTTGACTCTCAGGTGTTGTACAGAGAGCAGCGAAGATGGGCATTTCATTTGGTCAATGTTCTGACAAAATGGACTTATTTTTTAATAAGATCAAGGCAACACACACCATAATGAAAATATATTGGTTTTTTCTCTTATTTGAATGTTGGTTGATTCCCTGATGAAGAAAACATTAAGCGATTTAGTTGCTCAAGTATTCAACGAAAAAAATAAAGAAATACTAGATGTAGCCGTGTAAATGGGGAAAAGAATTATGCTGTTTCAAGTTAGTTTAAGGCACTTTCTAAAAGCCAGAGTTATCTGCATTGCTCTTTGGGGCTTTTTAAAGGAAGGGCAGGGGCCCATTCTAGGAAGATTGATTGGGGGTTGAAAAGATGAACTTTGTATGTGATCTTAGTTAAAATTAAGAACCAAAAGGCAGAAGGATTGTGATCATGACCACCCTGGGGCAAGGACCCGAATGGACCTGACTTCCTGTTTAAAGTGGCATCTCTCCCCATGTTCACTGCGTTTGTATTAGTACTGCAATGGTTACTTTCATGAATTAAAACTTTTGCAGTTCTCAAATTAAATAAAATACACTGCAATGTTGGAGCATTCATCTATGGAGCATTTATTTGAAGATAATTAAAATTATAACTCATGAGACAACTATTTTATCTTACTTGACTCATATTTTTGTTTTTTTTGTATTTTTGTTTGATATAGGGAATTTTATACTTTATTTGTTTTTTAATTTTTATTTATTTTTGTTGTGTAGCTAGTGTACTGTCTGCATTGTAGACTTGTGCCACCCGTGTTCCATGCAATGCCGCGGAGAAGTCGAAAGAAGGGTTTCTCGGATTCCCCTGGAACTGGAGTCTCCTGGAAATCTGGAGGTTAGGTTAACAGGACGTTTCTTAGCCGCCCATGTGGTCTTGGGGATGAACCTGGGTTCCTCTGTAAGACGCATCGTGCTCTTAAACCGCTCAGGCTATATCTCCAGGCCCGGAATGGATGTTATATTATTGAGGAACCACTGGGCAGAAATATCACACAGACTCCAGAAATTTCCGTGTTAGTTAGCTAAATTAGTTTTATTTTGGCTGGCCAGTGGCTGCACTCTGAGTCAGTATTCAGAGGGTGTTAGTGACTCAGGGACAGGTTAGTTTATAAAGGGAAATTACATAACCTGGTCCAACTTTGTTTTTTTTTTTTTTTTTTTTTTTTATTTTATTTTTATTTGATTTTTGTGTATTTCATACATCATTTTCCAATTCGTTAGGCATATATCCTCCTTCCCTTCCCCCACACCCCACCCCTCCCATCCAGATCATCTGCTTAGCTAACTTTTCTGCATCTTTCTCTGTTTTTGTTTTGTTTGTTTTCATTTTTTAACAATAGTGATAATTTGTGAGTACAGCATCCTTCATGTAAAACCAATTTGCAAGCCGTTTGTCCCAAACCCACACAGCTCATGGGTCCCCACCATCCGAGGGGAGGCTTGTATGTTCAATCCAGTTGATCAAATGGGTGTCCAGTCTATATTGTGTAGTTTCACCATTAACCCCAATGAAGCCCTTACATTCTACCACCCCCTCTTCCCAGATTGTTCCCTAGGCTTAGAAAAAGGGGCACAGGTGGATGAGAAGCAAAACATCTACTTTCTCTGGAGCTGATGTCTTGTGTCTCTAGTCAATTCTGGCTGTTTTCTTTTCATGGGGTGTGCCGCTTGTTCCAGGCAAACCTTTCCGATCCTACTTAATGAAGCACATGGCAAAATTAGAATATTTAGGATTATTTTAAACACAGATATCGAATATATAGTCTTTCGTTCCTAATAATTTGAGGCACACACATTAGATATATGGGTATTTAAAAACAGTACTAATTGTTAATGGTAGGTTACTTTGGTTATAGACACACATGTTTGGATTGGTTTAGTCATTCATATCGGGGTGGGGGGAAGGGAAGGGAATATATGCCTGAACTGAATTGGAAAATGATGTATGAAATACACAAAGCATCAATAAAAAATAAATTAATTAAAAAAAATGACAGTAACCAATATGCATCTTTCAAAAATAACTTTAAATACCAAACCCTCAATTCCAAAGTCTAATTTCAGGGATTAGTAAAATGAATTAGGAATGAAAATCCATCTTCTTCTGTCCTCAAAGAACTCATCTCAACTTCAAGGACAGGATCTTCCTTAGGGTGAAAGAATTGAAAAATATATCTTAAACATAACCAAGAAATAAGTCAATACTGTGACTCTAATGTCTGAAAAAGTAGAAGCGAAAATTATCAGAAGATATAAAGAAGATCATGTCTTTCTGATAAAAGGAAAAATGAATCAAGAAGTCATTATAACTATGAACTTATATGCACAAAACTCTATTACACACAATTTCATAAAAACAGCACTATAAGACTTCAAGAGATTAATCCCAATACCTTAAGAATAGATGATCTCAAAACTCCAGTCTTTCCAATATACAGTTCAACTGTACAAGAACAGAGAGACATTTAAATTGCTTATATAATACATCAAATGGACCTAAGAGACATCTATTGAGTTTTCTACCCAAGCATCAATGTATACACATTTTACTCAGCAGCCCAATAAATGTATCTGAAACTTCCAAACACTAGAGTTCAAAATAAGCATCAACAAAGACAAAAAAAAAGAATAAATTGCATGCATTCTATCAGACCACAGCACAATCAACCATAAAACCAGCAGCAAAAGAAGTTCTAGCAATTAGTAACCCAAACTCAGGACAATTAAAATAACGCAATCTTGAATGATGTCACAATGAAGAAACTAAGAAAGAAAGAAACATTCCTGGAACTGAAGGAAGATGATAGTACAACAAAACAAATCCTTGAGGACACAGAAAAAGCATTCTTCAGATAGAAGAGTATAGCTCTACCCCCCGTACCCCCGCCGCCCTGATTAAAAATCAGAGAGATGGCAGAATGCTAAAACTCAAGAATCTAGGAAGGTAAAGTCAAACCAAATCCAACATTAGCAGATAAGAAGGCACAAAAATCAGTGCAGCAATCAGTAATATAGAAGCAAAGAAAACAGTCCAAACAGTCAATTGGCTGATTATTTAAAAAATCAAGAAGATAGACAGACTATTAGCCCAGTTAAGCAAAATAGAAAGAACACATTCACATCAACAAAATCAGAGAGGAGAAGCAAAGCTTCTCTAAAGACAAGAAAATGTTACATGATACTGTAAGGAAATTATTTTTAAAAAGTATACTATACTAAATTTGAAAATCTAAAAGAAACCTTTTTTTCTAAATTCATTCAAACAACCAACATTAAACCAAAAAAGAAATTAATAACTGAAATAGACTCATAAACAATAAGGAAATGCAAAAGTTCCTGACCAAAAACAGCTGAGAAGCAGTTTACAAAAATCAATCTACAAAATTCAATAGCCTTTGTATAAACTAAAAAAGAATAGTAATCAGGGAAAGAGTTCATGAAATTTTCATTCACAGTATTTAAAAAATATATCACAGTATTTTAAAAAATGTATCTAGGGCTAAACATAATAACTCTTTAATGAAAACTGTAAATTTTTGAAGAAGGAGACAGAAGCAGACCCATGGAGATGGGAAGACCTTGTGTGGCCGTGTATTGGAAGAATTAATGTTGTGACAATACTAAATCTTCCAAAAACAACTTGCAGAATCAATGCAATCCAAACCAAAATCTCCACAACATTCTACCCATAAATGGGAAAATATATCCGAGAATTCTAGAACGAGTCAAATGCAGAGAATAAGATTTTGTGAGATATTTAGCCCTAAGTAACACATCTTCATTGCAAACTCTACACATGCACACACACACACACACACACACACACACGCAGACACACACACACACATACACACACACATACACACACACAAACACACACACACACATACAAAATCAAGGCACCTATCAACTCTCACTAGAGAAATTTCTACACGGAGCTGGAGAGATAGCCTAGCAGTTAAGAGCACCAAATGCTCTTGCAGAGGACCCGGGTTTGATCCCCAGCATCCACGTGGTGGCTAAGAACCATCTGTAACTCCAATTCCAGGAGAACTCCAGTTCCAGGGGAATCCGAGACCCTCTTCTGACCTCCGCGGCATTGCATGACACAGGTGCACAGACAGTACTCTCATACACATACAAAAATAAATAAAATTTAAAAAAAGAAATTTCTACATGGATCAGATGTTGTTTTACATAGAAATCCAAAATGTGCCGATGTGTAGAGAACACCAGACTACAAAGTGCTTATCCGTGATAGAATATCTTTTCCAAACATACACCTCCCAAAGCTCAAGTTTCATTGTGGAGAAGGAGGTAGGAAGATTTTTAGATCCAGAGGGAGTGGATGACGATAAGAACCAGAGTCTTCCAAACAGCTGTGCAGTGACACATATGAACTCATGTATAATGATGATAACATGCTTGAGAACTGTGCAAGCTCAAAAAAGACAAATTCCAGCATAGTCACCAGGAAATGAATAAGCAATATGAACTCCAAATATGTAAAATTTGGCAAAAGATGGGTGTGTGGTGGGGGGGAGAGTTTCTATGTGGAGGGGATTCTTGGTTGATAGGTCCCACTTGAAAAAAGTCCACTGAGCAATACATGAGGACAAAAATCAGGCTCTCTGGGCCATATTGTATATGTGGTGGACTACACTAAATTGCAAATGAGGCATGGGGAGAAGTGAGGAAAAGGGAGGTTCTAAGTACTACCAAATTATATTGCATGAAAATCACACTCAATAAAAAGTAAGTAAATAAATAAAAGATTAATATATTCAGGCAAAAATAGAATTCCTGTTCATTTATCTTCATTCAAAGCTATCATAAACATAACATTTTAATACTATATATTAAATTTTAATTCACAATGAGTGAACTATTTTGATGGATATTGAGATAAGATTATTTTGAAATTCTGTTTTCACTCGATGCATTTTATATCAAATCTAGGCCATTGAGAGAAATAAATGCATGGTACCCCTTTAAAATTGTTTTAAACAATTTCAGAAACCACCTTCTTGCTAAGAGAGAAATACAAGCCAAATGAAATATATCTGTAATGTATTCATGTCCTTCAGCACTTGGTAGATAAATCATTCTCATTTAAATAAAATCCTTGACTACTTTTTTCATGCTCCTATGTTTAAGTGATATGCTAAGGGCATGTGAATTCTCAAAGAACACTCAATTTTTTTTTCTTCTGAGGATAAAGAATCAAACTAATGGGAGGAATGCAGCCTAAAATGAAATCTTGAAGGATAATTCAATTTAAACAGGATACAGAACATGGACTACTTGGTAGAAAATTTTCAAGTCAAATTATGTCTATTCAGGAATTCCTATGAGACTTTTCTCTTTATCATACCGAATATTCAATGTACTAACTATAAACTTAAGGCAACTGAAACATTTTATAAATCCCTTATTACTGTAGAAATTTAATTTTCCTGCAAATTAGTTTACCAGTGATTTTCCAGTGAGCAGGTTTTAGTATCAAAAAGAAATTGTAACTAGATCTGGGATCACATACGGTATATTATTTAGACAGAATTATTCACTGTGAAAATGAAGAGTAATCAGATCAATGTCAGATATGAAAGGAACCAAATGTGTCTTACCAAAATATTTATAATATAATGGTCTTACACTTTTAGTAATTATGATAAGATTCATTCTTTGTGTTTGGCAAATGAAACTATAATTATCTTCAGAAAATTATCTTCAGAAAAATTATTTTTTCAAAAAAAATAATTAATAAATTTAAAATAAAAACAATCCATATTTTTGTGATACATGTTTGCATTTTAAACAAAAATCTCATACAAGGAGGGAAAAATATCATGACAATTTAAGGTCGACAGTAACATCTTTACTCTCAGTGTGTGTACAGAGACAGGAAGATGGGCATTTACATTTGGTCAATGTCTGACAAAATGACTTTAATAAGACAAGGCAACACACCCATAATAATATGTTTTTTTTTCTCTTATTTGAATGTTGGTTGAATTCCCTGATGAAGAAACATAAGATTTAGTTAGATCAAGTATATTCAAAGAAAAATAAGAAATACTAGATGTAGCTGTAAATGGAAAGAATTATGCTGTTCAATAGTTTAAGGCATTCTAAAGCCAGAGTATCTGCATTGCTTTGGGGCTTTAAGAAGGGCAGCCCATCATAGGAGATGATTGGGTGAAAGATTGAACATTTTATGATCAGTAAATAAGACCAAAAGGCAGGAAGAATTGGGATCATGAAACCCCCTGGGGCAAGGACCCGAATGACCTGACTTCCTGTAAAGTGGCATCTCTCCCATGTTCACTGCGTTGTATTAGTACTGCAATGGTTAACTTTCATGAATTAACTTTGCAGTTCTCAAATTAAATACAATCACTGCAATGTGGAGCATTGCATCTATAGAGCAATTTAGAGATAATTAAAATTAACTCATGAGAACTATTTATATTACTTGACTCATATTTTTGGTATTTTTGATATAGGAATGTTATATTATTTTTTTAATTTTTTATTTATTTTTTTTGTGTATAAGTGTACTGTCTGCAATGTAGATTTGTGCACCCGTGTCTAGCAATTGACCGCTGACGTCATAAACAAGGCAGGGTCTCGGATTCCCCTGGGTGGAAACTGGAGTTCGTTTGAGATCTCCCTGAACTTGAGTTACAGAGTTCTTAGCCGCCATGTGGGTGCTGGGGTGGGGATCGAAACCTGGGTTCCTCTGTAAGAGCAGTCGGTGTCTTAACTGGCTAGGCTAATTCTCCAGCCCCGGAATGTTATATTATTGAGACCACTGGGAGAAAGATCACACAGACTCCAGAATTCCAGTTAGCTAAATTAGTTTTATTTTGGCTGGCCAGTGGCTGCACTCTGAGTCAGTATTCAGAGGGTGTTGTTTAGTGACTCAGGGACCAGGTGTTTTAGTGGAGGAAAGGAAATTACCATAAATCGGGGAAACTTTGGTGTTTTTTTGATGTAGTTTTCAGTGTGAGTTGTGTAGGAATACAGCATTGTACAATTCAATTAAGGCATATATCCCCTTCCCTTCCCCCAACACCCCACCCCTAACCATCGCAGATCATGCATTCTTGTGTATAAGTTTTTGCATATTCTCTGCTTTTTTGTTTTATTTTGTTTTCATTTTTTTTACAACAATAGATAATTTAGTGAGTACAAAGGCATCTCTTCATGTAAAACCAATTGTGCACAGCAGTTGTTGCCCAAACCCACCAGGCTCATGGGGTCCCACCATCCTGAAAGGGAGCTCGTTTAGGTTTCAATCATTGATCAAACATGGGGTTGCAGTCTATTAGTGCTAGTTGTCACCATACCCCCAATTGAAAAGCCTTACCTTCTAAACCAACACCCCTCTTCCGGATTGGTTCCCTAGGCTTAGAAAAAAGGGGCAAGGTGGATGAAAGTCAAACAGCGCTACTTTCTCTGGAAGACTGATGTCTTTGTTCTAGTCAATTCTGGCTTGTTTCGTTCATGGGCTGCCAGCTTGTCCAGGCTTAACCTTTCGAATCCTTACTAATGAAGCACAATGCAAATAGATATATAGGTATTAAAAGTATAATATATAGCCTTTGATTCTAAATGAAGCACACACCAATTGATATATGGTATTTAAAACAGTACTAAGTTGTTATGGTAGGTTACTTTGGTATAGAACAGATGTTTGGATGTATGTCATTTCATGATCTACATTTTCTTCTGTTAAGTATGGCAGGTCTTCGTGTGGTTTATAAACATCTCCTAACCATTAGAGGATGTAAGCTTGTGGCATCAGCCGTGGTTTATTCCTCCAAGAGAGAGCTAATAGCCAATTAGATTTGGGATATACAGACATATGGTGCCCACGCTGCACAGTATTTCCAGGCAGATGAGTGTAGCTGGTGCTGACGGAGGTCTTGCTTGACTCAAGGAGACCTATATTGCTTTATTGGTTTAGTGTCTTTGGTAACACTCTCTGGCTATCCCAGAGACCATCTGTATACTTGCAAGTGCGGTCTCCATAATCTTTCCATGTTTGTATCAGGTCTTCAACAGCAGGGCTTATCGCCTCTCTTCCTGCAGATATCCAGTTTAGGAGGCAAGGATGCCTTTACATTTGTGGGGCGGGCTGGATCCCCTGGCCAACTTTCCTTGGTAGAATAATCCTTGTATTGATGTTCAGAGCTCCTGTATTGATATATTTTGTTTAGGTGAATAGCTTAAGGAGACTTTAGCATTATATTTGGTTCTGAATAGAAAATAATCCTTTTCACAGTTTCTATGTCCATTAGTCAATTAAAGAAGGCAGTTTTACTGATTTTACAAGAGAACACTTCTATAACAGCTGGTTCCAATCTACAGCTGGAGAATGACCTCATCATCCTCTTATTTCTCTTTATTCTATGGGGGGGAGTTAAGAAAGTCTCTTGTATTAAAACCTTTGCAGCACCTAGAAGGTAAGCTTCATTAGGAATCATTAAAAAATAGTTGTTACTAGTAGGATCCAGAGAGGGGCCTGATGTCTGCAGCAATCTGAGGCACTTCTTCTCTTCAATGCGCAGAGGAAACATATCCTGGTGGATTTTCCAAGGTTTTCAAGTCAGACAACAAAACCCCTGAAACTTCAGTTCTTGCCTGTTGCATGATTAGAAAACCTAAGGTAAGCAGTTGATAGGCTGCAGGGCATTGTAAAACATTTACAAACTTAAGATAGGCAGTTAACAAATGGTAAAAAGACATCTGTGGGTAAGGAACTGCACAGGTCAAGATGAACAGCTAGTCCTTCCTGGCCTTGTTTATCTGAGCCAGGGTTTGATCACAAAGATGGAGTCACCAAAACAAAACAGAGTTTCTTTGGCCATGTATACCATTATAAAAACTCATGTCTATACCAGGTTGGTTTAGTTCTTGCCTTATTGCCAAGGACGATCTCACATCCCTAATACAATTACTGCCTCTATCTCCCAAATGCTGGTATAAGAGGTGCAGGCCACCATTTGTGGTTGATCCAAAATATAACTTAGAATTTTATATGTAGGAAATATTTACATATGAATATCAAGAAAATTATGTCCTGTCTAATGATATGTCTCAGTAAATAAAGATGATTCGCATCATGTTAAAAATGCTAGCCTGTTTATGACTCTTATAACACACTCACATGTGGGAATTCAAGAGTAAGTTTCTATGAGATGTCCTCTAATCTCTGTGTGTTCACTGTTGCATAGGAACACACACATGCACACAAACATACACTTAAGTACACACACATTCTCTCTCTCTCTCTCTTTCTCTCAACAAAAAATGAAAATAAAGAATAAAGTGGAGCGGTGAGATAACAGAGGAGAAAATACAGTTGACACCAATTTTCAAATGTGAATTCAAACACCAGAAAACATTATGGAAGGAGAGAAGCAACTCATCAAATAGTCTTTTGACTTCCACATGCAAGCAGAAACCATGGCATGCACTTGCCCACAAACATACATATACTCACTCCAAAACATAACAATAAATAAAAATAAATAAATGTAGCATTTCTTTTTGGTCTTTTGAGACAGTGTCTCCCTGCAGCCTCAGCTATCCTGCAACTCACTATGTAGACCAGGCTGGCCTTGAACTCACAGAGATCCACCTGCCTCTTCCTCCTGAGTCCTGGGATTATAGGTTTGTCACCATGGCCAGCAAATGTAGCATTTTTTAAGAGAATAGTCTTTCCATATGCTGGTATCTTCTTCACTTTCTCCCCTCAATGTCTTAAAGTTTGTATTATCGGTGCTTTCACTCCTCTGTAGCTTGAGCAGATCCAGTTACTTCCCAGTACTCGGTCCCCCTTCTAGCCTTAACTCAAGCATGCTTCTACTGTTCTGCTTCAGAGCTCTGGACTAGTTTCATAACCCAAACCACCTGAATAATTTAGTGTAATGTGTTGGATGTTCCACAAGTTGTCCCACCCTCATTTTGTCCCCATTTCCTGATCTGCCTGCCATAAACTGGACTTCTAGTCAGATCCTGCACACTTCATCTTCATTCCCCTGCAGCTATAACAGCTTTACTCTCTCCCCAGGAACAAAGAGAACCAAAATTAAACAAAACAAATGCAAAACAGAATTTTTACTGGACATCCAACAAACAAAACATCCATATGTCCAAACAGCAACTCAAACTTACAAATAATATAGAAAACCAAGAGATTAAACAACCCATTCTTGAATGATGAATAGTTTGAAGAAATGAGGAATGAAATGAAAGTATTCCTGGAAGTAAATGAAAAGGAGAATACAACAGAACAAAACCTCTGAGACATTTTATTGCTTATTTTATTTATTTTCTTGTATTTCACATATAGCATCTGAATTAGTCTTAATCACTTTCATAGTGCCTTTTTCTTTGGCATCCTCTAACAGCCTACTGTCCACAAGCATCCTATATTGTGTCATCTGTGTTATGGGTCATTGTGACAAATTAATATCCTTGGCTGTTCCTGAGTGCAAGCACCTTCACTGAGCTCTTGTCAGCCTATTCAGCATTCCTCACTTTTTAAATTTTATATATTTTATGTGTATGAATGTACTGTCTGCATGTAAGTTGGTGCACCCGTGTCGTGCAGTGCCCTAAAGGTCAGAAGAGGGTGTAGGATTCCCCTGGAACTGGACTTAACAATGGTGGATGCTGGGAATCGAACCCAGATCCTCTGTAAGAGCAGTTGGTACCCTTAACCATTGAGCCATCTCTCCAGCCCGAAGAGTCCCTCATTTTAATAGGTCCAGTTCTTCCTCACCCAACTATAATCAGCTGCCAATATTTCTTCAGCTAAGATTGGATTCTGCTGCCCATTTCTACAGTTTCATGATGGGATTTTGTCTTGTTGAACTTGCATGGGTCTTGTGCATGTTGTCACATTGCTGTAGGTATATATGAGCAGGGCCCCAGTCATTCAAGGTTTCTATTTCCATATGGTCTTTCATCATCTCCCTGGACATGACAATCTTTCTGTACCCACTTCATTGTTCTCTGAGCCCTGGGTGAGTGGATCTGAATATAGTAGACCTGAACATGGTTGCATACTCTCCAGAAATATAATCTCTACAGTTTGGCCATTTATCCCCTTGAGAGTTTCCAGTCTCCTGTTGCATGAGGGAGTTTCTTTTATGACATTTAAAAGGTTAATTAGTGTCTTCTTGGCCCCTTGTTCTGTATTGCAGGAGAATTAGTTGTAGAAATTGACTTGTAGATGTGCCCCTTAAGCTAGGGCAATTCAAAGACTGCGTGTGACCGGTTGTGGGACTCTGTAGTTGTCTTCATCTGCTATAAAATGATCTTCTTTATTGAATTGTATCTGAGATATTCATATGCAAATATAAGAATACTTAGTTTCACTTAGTAAGAAGTTAACTTAGCCTAGGGATTTGATGGCATTCAGAATTTCTCTAAAGTCTGTGACCTCTTCTGCCTTATATATCTAGCTATGTTTACAGTGTCACCCATGAGTTTCCTTCCGTTGAGTGGCCTTTAAGTTTAAAAGCAGTCCTAAGAGGAAAGTTTATAGATCAAAGTGCCTTCATTAGGAAATTTTAAAGAGACATAAAAGTGACTTAAAAGTGAAACTCAAAATTTCAGGGTCAGGACAAACCAAACCTAAACATAGGAGATGAGAAGAAATGATAAAAATCAAAGCAGAAATTAGCGAAATAGAAAGAAAACATTAAAGAAACAATGAATATAAAAATTGGTTCTTTGTAAAGATACACATTTAGCCCAGTTTTAAAATCTAAAATAAATGGATAAATTTATAAATTCATAGAAACCAGCAAGGTGAAACCAAGAAGAGATCAACTGCTTAAACAGACCCATAAAATTGAAATAATGGACACAGCAATCAAAAAGCTTCTAAATGAAAAACCCCAGCCCAAATGTATTCACAGGAGAATTCTTCCATTCAAAGAAGATCTACTACCAATGAATCATAAATTATTAAAAAAGATAAAGAGGGAAAATTCCCAAACATATTCTATAAAGCCAGTTTCACTCTAATAACAAACCTAGGTAAAGTCACAAAAAATAAAATCTCTAGGCCCATATCCTTAATTAACATATATGCAAAGATCTCAATAAAATATTCTCAAACCTCATACAGACAATCCCAAAAATCATCCGCCATGATTAAGTGAACTTTATTCTAGAGATGCAGAATTGGTTCAATAAACATAAGTCAATAAATGTAGTAAATCATATAAATGTAATTAAGGACAAAAATTCCACAGTCATTTTAACAAATGCACAAAAGGCCTTTGATGAAATCTAACATGCATTCATATTAATATTTCTAGAAGGAATTGTACTGGATGGAACATACCTAATCATAACTGAAAATTATTAAACTTATATAGAACAATCCACCACTGCTATCATTCTTAATG
This sequence comes from Rhizomys pruinosus, assembly GCA_009823505.1. Lineage (NCBI taxonomy): Eukaryota > Metazoa > Chordata > Mammalia > Rodentia > Spalacidae > Rhizomys > Rhizomys pruinosus. Next base: position 337,683 of record VZQC01000005.1, on the reverse strand, counting down.
GAGAAAAACTTGAAGCTTCACATTAAAACCAGGAGTTAGAGAAGGCTGTCTACTATTGCAACTACTTTTAAAAACATTGCTTGAAACTCTTGAAAGAGCAATAAGAGCAGAGGAAGAAATTAAAGGGATACTAATTGGGAATAAAGAGTTCAAATTAGCCTTATTTGCAGACAATATAATATTTTATGTTAGAGATCTGCAAAATTGAGAAGAAAACTACTAGAAATGATCAGTACTGTTTGCAAAGTGTCAGGTTACAAAATCACTTTACAAAATCATTAGCAGTTCTAGATACCTATAGCAAGCAAACAGACTAAGCCTTCCTGTAAACCATCTAAATCAGATATTAGTTGCTCAGGCATTAAGGATAACAATCAAAAGTGGGAACTCATTAAACTTAAAAGCTTCTGTACAACAAAGAAACAACCAAAGAAGGAAAGATGAAACAAACTGAGTGGGAGAAATCTTCAACTACTACTCCTCATCCTTCAGAAGATTAAATATCCAAAACACACAAAGAACTCAAGAAACAAAGAAAGATGAACATAAATGTCACAACAAAAACACAGGCTAAGGAGCTGAACAGAGTAGAATTTTGATGAAAAGAGGTCTGAAACTGCAGCCAGGAAGTAACATGATTAGAATGTAGTCCAGCTGAGGGGAAGGTAAGGCTATCTAGTTCATCTTGAATGAAAGAAGGGCCAAGGGCAATCAGGACCTCTTCATTGCATGACAAAGATATGTCAACATTTATAGTGTTCAGTCCTGCTGTGTAAAGTATGACTTAGCATTTGTGTGTTACTAATGGCCTGGCAGTGGGGTACTTGTAATATGTGAACAAGCAATGAAACAATTGCATAACAAATTAACTAGTAAACTATTACATTTGATATTTGCTAATATATTAGATATTTGCTATCCCATGTTCATGTTACATATCTCAGCCTCTATAAGAGATTATTGAAGACAGAAATCACAGGAAGAATTTTTTTCTCAGAGCAGCTATTCTCCAAACTATCCTTTAGAAATTAAGATTGTATATTTGACAGTCTTGTATTCTACAGAGTGAAAGCAACAGTTTTCATAGTAATAAAATGAGAATATGATTTTGATCTGAAATGAAACTTCATGGATGCCAGTAGCTTTTCCCAAGCGTGCTTATCCTTATTTCTTTTTATGCTATGCATACAGAAATGTTCACTCTTTAAATGTTCCATGAAGTTAATCAGGAAATTGGATCCTCAGTTAATTATATAATACTCTGAAACAATGAGAACTATTCTTCAGGGAGGAATATTCCGGGTGAATTCCCATTCCATTGCCCCATGACCTGTAAGTGAAATGTGTCTTCTCTTCAGCAATAGGGTCTTACCTTCTAGCTCTGAGAGTACATCAAGGGCTGTGGCAATCACCTGTGTTAATATGAGAGTCTCTTGGACTACCCTGACCAAAAACTGGAAGGAAAGTTTCTCTTTTCTGGAATTGTGCTTCTTTTTATGTGGATTTCAGCTATATGTAGTTTCACTTATGTAGAGGCATTACATTTGTATTTTTAAGTAGCATTTTCTAAACATACATTTCCTACTGGTATTCATATTATCTAGGCATTATTTATCTCTCCCTCCTCCTTCTTCAGTTCAAGAACCCCCATTTTCCCCATTCTTCCTTGATAATACTTGTCTCATGTGGTATCCCTTCTTGTAGTTCTTTCTTTCCCTTTACTCCCAACTTTCCTGGTATTACTATCTCTCTTCTGTTTCCAGGTAAATACTCTCATCTCTTCTCATTTCACACTTGATAAAAACAATATCCTAGAGTCCTTCATTCCATTACCTCCGTGATTTCTTTCTGTTATCGTGGCTCTTGAGATTACATCAGGATATATAATCCCATATAAGGATTTAAGACCCAGAAGTGAGAAAGAACAAATGGTTGTTTCTTTTTATTTCTGAGTCTGTGATACTTTATATAACAGTTTAGAGTTATACTCATTCAATTGCAAACTTCTTGATTTACTCTATCTTTACTGTTGAGTAGAATTCCTTTGTGTAAATATACCACATTTTCATTATGCATTAATCAGTTCAGGGACAATGGCGCTATTTCCATTCATGTTGGTTGCTTCTCTATCCGCAGTTGCCTTAGCAATGTGGATAGAGAAGCAACCAACATGAATTCACAAGTATCTCTTAAGTAGTATAAGTCCTTTGGATATATGCCACGGAGTAATATATCCAGATTGTATGGTAGATACTAGTTTTATCTTTATGGTTTCACTATGGTTTGTACTGAGGCAGTATTTCTCTTTGTTTCTAAAGACAATCTTGTAGCCTGGAATCTATCTTTTGCCTTCTCCTCTATATCTTCTTTGAGCATTATCTTCTTGTTCAATTCTCCTAAATGCACATCTTTATTTTCACCAAAATTGGACATAGAAATAGAGAATGTTATGTGAGAGTTAAACATGATATATATATATAAATGTAATATTATAAATGTTAAGTTTTTCAGGTTTCACATTGAGGACTTTGAACCATTTAGAGATCATTTTTATGCAACACAATATATATTTTTATAATTTCATTCCTTTACTTGAGGGTATCCTTTTTTTTCAATGCAATTACTGTAATCCGTTTTCCCTCTAGTGTGTATTTTTTGGTATCGTGATCAACTATTAGATAGCTTTAATTATATACATCCATATTTGGGTCTTCCATTATGTTCCATTACTCAAGATATCTGTTTTTGTGTCAATACTATACACTTATTTTGTTTGGATTTACTATGGATCTGCACTATAACTTGAGATCTGTAATATAAATCTCAATAACATTCTTTTTGCTGCAGATTGTTTTAGCTATCTGGTGTCATTTTTACTTCCATATGAATTTTGGTCCATTTTCAATGTTGTGAAGAATTTCACTGAGGATTTTGATTTTGAATTGCACTGAATCTGTAAATTGTATTTGGTAAGAAAGTCATATCAACAATATTAATTCTAACAATCAGAAATTTTAAGAGACATAAGATTATGCTGCTTGTTTCTAGACAGTGCATTCCAGATGTGGCAGGGAAGCAACACCCAATAAAGCTTACTGATGTTTGTCTAAGCATAGCTGGGATAATGACAATTTCAGTTGACGTGCCAATGTGAATAGAGAAAATTACAAAAGATCCTACCTCTAGGGCTGGAGAGACGGCCTAGCGGTTAAGAGTGCCTGCTGCTCTTGAAGAGGACCGGGGTTCGATCCCCAGCACCCACATGGCGGCTAAGAACCGTCTGTAACCCCAATTCCAGGAGAACTCAAGTTCCAAGGGAATCTGACACCCTCTTATGACCTCCGCGGCATTGCACGACAGGTGCACAAACCTACATGCAGACAGTACATTCATACAAATAAAAAATAAATAAATAAAATTTAAAAAAGATTCTACCTCTAGATAAAGAGCCATAAGCAATAAATGTTTATCCAATTCCAAGTGGTCAGCCCAAAACACACATAATTTAAAGAAACTTTAAATTAATTCAGAAAATTATACATGTATACATGCATATATATATATATGATAATAATTAGAAAAGGTCATGTAATTGGGAGGGTTTCATGTAGGGCATATGAAGAAAGATTTGCAAGGGAGGTGGAAAGGTTTAAATGTCAATACGATACTCGCATAAATCTGAAAACAGTATATCTCTCTATATCAACATTTTTAAATGTTACTTATTCTACTTTATCATATCTCTCCTTTTCATCCAGGGATTAAATTCTACATACCCTGGAACACAGACAACATCTTGTATTCTCACCTTCTTTACTTGCCTTATTATAGAAATTTTAATTTTGCTTTGATCAGCGACAGAGTGAGTAACATGGATACAGCAAAGGACTGGGATGATTAAAGAGGGCTTTATTCCTTTTCAAAGTTTAGTTTATGGGGCTGTTTTGTTTTTCTGTGTCTTGCTACTTTGTTGAATATGTTTGTCAATTCTAGGAGCTTTTACAGGGATTAATTTGTTTTATATATAAAATCATGCATTTCTTTCTAGTTTCTATTCACTTCCTTTCATTCATTTGTCTTATTGCTGTAACTAAAATTTGAAGCATTACAGTGGATTGTGGTGGAGACAGCATCCATGTACTGGTTTTCATTTTAGTGGAAATGCTTATATTTTGAATGAATAGAAAATTGGCTGTGCAAGTAAATAGAAACACAAGAGAAATTTTAGTCTGTTGGTGAAGTGGTTGTATTTTTGAAACAGGGATTCAGTTGACTACGCTGGCCTGAATTTGCTATCTTCCCTAGTCAAGTGTCAAATTCAAAATCCTTATTCCTTAATAACCTAAATTCTGGGATTACAGGAGTATGACACCTTGCTTATGTAAAATAATATTTGGCTCAATGTTGTTGAAATAAACGTTTTCTAAATAGATCAAAGTAGAACTATATTTCCCCACAAGAATTCATATATAAATCAGTTAGAATGAGATAAATTATGAAAGGCAAATATAATAATTATTTAAGTAGAAAATATTAAAGTAAATTTGTGGAAACAGTGAGTTATAAAAGATTTTTTAAAATCAGCTTCAAAAGCATAATTATATGAAATTGTCGTATTTAGATCACGACATTTTTACTATTCTGTACCTAAATATGTAATTAATTTGAGAAAAAAAAGTTTCAAACACAACCAAATAAGTATTATTGACAGTGATATATGACTAAATCTTATAAAGGATAAGAAAATAAAACAAGAAGAGCAAAGAACAGATGCCGTAAATTGATAACTCATAGTTGATAGAAGGGGAGACCAAATAGCTACAACAGGTCATAAGGGAAAATATTCTTTGGATTTTAAAGAAAGAACTTCAAGTCTGTCTTTTCATAAATTCAGAAAAGGTAAACAATCCCTACCAATTATGTGGATCAAAGATATTAACGCTTGATAAAAAAGTTAAAATAAAACTAATTCTCTGACAACTGATTGAGACAATTTAATGTGACTTTTTAAAGCAAGATTAAACAGAAACGGATATAAATCTACCTACCAATCTACCAATTTTTATCTCCTCCGTAATTCTATTTATTTGAAAACTTAATCTCCTAATAGACAGTATTTGAAGGGGGCTGATGATATTAAAATCTTTCTGTGGGTGTAGCACAAATGAATCCTTTAAAAGTACATGAGAGGGCATCATCTGACTGTTACAGGAGAGTGCACTGTCAGCTTCTTATATCGTAGAATTGTCAGCATGAGAGCTGCTGCTGCTGTGCATCTGGCTTGCAGAACTGTGCTTACAAAATGGTTATCTTATTTCACATACTGTGTATTATAAGTTGTCATGTTACTTTAAACTGGATAACATAAGGTAGGCAAAATATAATGAGTTCTAAAATAGCATTTTTCACCTTTGTGAGAAAAACCTCTTTTGGTGTGTATGTGTGTCTATTGTGCATGTTCATATACAATGGGTGTGTGCAGGCAGGTTTACATATATGTGTATGGGAAGGAAAGAGGAGACCAACATTTAAAGTCATTTGTCTTCCTCAATGCTTCCTATCCTATTTTTAGAGAATTTAAGTGAACATGATGGCAGGACTGGCTGGCTAGTGAGCCCTGAATTTCCTTTAGTCACTATTTACACAGTGCTGGGATGGCAAGCACACCCCATGTCACTCACCTGTTTTTTATGAATAACTGGCATCTAACTCATACTTAACAGTACACACTTTACCATACTTAGCCATTTTCCCAATTCCAAGGGCATCCTTCCTTGAAGCACGGTGGGTTTAAATTTACTTCTAAGTTTATGCATCATATTCAATAAGCATATGTGACATTCAATTTATATGAACAGAATTTATATAAAGTAAGAAATCCAAGCCACATACATAAGTGCTGTATTTTAAATGTACTTCCCATAACAGCTCAGGAGCCTTATATAGCTAGTTTGACTGATTTTGGACAATGATGGAGAGTTTTAATCATCAGAGTTACATCTTCTAATTATTTTGTAAAGATAACATTCCAAATAATGATTTAGTTCTGGCCTCAGTTGCCATGCCTTCCCTCCATGATGGACTATTAGATTCCTTTGGATTTGGGCTTAAGTATCCAACTTAAGCCCAAATAAACTCTTCCTTCTATAAGTTATCTCCTTCGTGATTTAATCATAGCAAGAGGAAATAACTAATGCAACTCTGTATCATAATAGACAAATATCTGCTCATCCATGTTCATTGCACATTTATTCACAATTCTCAGGAAATGGCAAAAATCTAAATGTCTGTCAATTTCTAGAAATCCATCTTTGTCTATAAATCAAAGACCAGAATTCACTCCCTATTACTCAGACTGCAGGCTTCTGCCAAGGAAACAACCTTCATCCTCAGACTATTGGTGATGATTCTTCACTGAAATCACATACTTGTTAAGCACCCACATTACAGTTACTATCTTTGCTTCAGGTTTCATATCTGATTCTTCTCAATTATTTTCTTTTTTTTTTAATTTTTTTTATTATTTATTTATTTATTTTTGTATGTGTAATGTGTATGAATGTACTGTCTGCATGCAGGTCTTGCACCGTGTCCGTGCAATGCCGCGAGGTCAGAGAAGAGGGGTCTCGTATTCCCCTGAACTGGAGTCCTCCTGGAGTGGATGACAGACGGTTCTCCAGCCGCCATGTTGGTGCTGGGGATCGAACCCGGGTTCCTCTGCAAGAGCGTCGGCGCTCTCACCGCTAGGCGACCTCTCCAGCCCCTCAATTATTTTCTTAATAATTTTCAAATAAATCTTTTTTCATAAAAGCCATGAACAAGTTTTATGAGATTTATTCCTAGATACCTTATATTCTGTTGGTATTAGTGTTGATATTTTGTTACTGTGTTAAGGGATCTAATATCTACCAATGGTGATAAAGTCTCTATACTTTAATTTTTGTCTTTTTTTTGTATTTCTAAGTAGATCACCATGTCAAGTGATAATAAGACTTTATTTTCTCTTAAATTATTTTATTCATAAAATTTTTTACACTGATAGAAAAGTGATGTCAGTGATGATGTGGTTGGCTGAAAAATATGTAAAACTTTCGATTCAAACTGATGTTACTAATAATAACCGTTTATTAAGTTGTTTCTTATTAGGCAGGGTATTTAAAAGGCTTATTTTAGTTAAATTTGATTGTGTACATTTATGTATTATACATGTCATCTCTAAGAGGTCTTCTACGTTCTGTTGCAAAGGTAATAATTTGCTTTATTGCCATTATCTTGAAATTCTGCTTAGGTACAGAATTTCTTATAATTACATTTATAAATTTCACTTACACTGTATTTAAATAATGAAAGCTGTTCAATTAAACAATTAGAATTTCTATATATTTTATTTGAGTGAAAAATATTTCCTGTTAAAATTCTTTTTATTTCAGATTTCTATCTGTGCTCTAGTTGCACAATTATTAATATTAATAGAGTAACATGGGTTTCTTTTACTTAGAATTATATATTATATATATGTATATAATGTATAGAGTTTAAGTGCACCCATGTCAAACAAAGCCCACCCGAGGCCAGAAAAAAGGGATTAAATCTCTTTGAACTGAAATTACAGATGGTTGTTAGTGGCATCATGGGTGCTGGGAATCAAATCTGGGTGTTTTAGAAGAACAATCCAGTTCTAACTGCTGATCCACCTCTTTTTATTTATTTTTTTTTTTTTCTTCTATTACTTCTTTATTTTTTTCATTTTTTAAAATAAGTAATAATTATGAGTACAAAGCATCCTTCATGTAAAACCAACGTGGCAAGCAGTTGTGCCCAAACCCCCACAGCCCAAGGGTCCACCATCCAGCTGGGGGACTTGTATGTTCAATCAAGTTGATCAAATAAGTGTCCAGTCTATAGTTTCATTGCATCATTCACTTCACCCCAATGGCAAACCCTTACATTCTACCACGCCCCCTCTTCTGCAGATTGTTTCCTAGGCTGTAGAAAAGGGGACGGTGGACGAGAAGCAAAACAGTCTACTTTTTCTGGAGCTGTCGTTTTGGACTCTGGTCAATTCTGGCTGTTTCCTTCATGGGCTGACAGTTTGTCCAGAATAACCTTTCAATCACTAGAATGAAGCACAAGCAATTAGATATATAAGTATTTAAACATTCTAATTGTTATGGTAGGTTACTTTGATAGACACAGATGTTTGGATGGTATGCAATCCATGAATTACGTTTTTTTCTGTAAAATAGACAGGGTCTTACTGTGGCTATAACACACTCCTAACACTAGAGGATGTAAGCTTGTGCATCAACCGTGGGTTTTTCCCCCAAGGAGAGAGCTAACAGCCAATTAGATGTGGGATAAACAGGCATATGGCTGCCACTACTGCACAAATTTCCAGGCAGATGAGGTGAAGCTGGTGCTGACAGAATAGTCTTGCTTTGACTCAAGGAGACCTATATTTGTTATTGGTTAGTGGCCTTTGGTAACACTCTCTGGTATTTCCAGAGACCGACTGTAACATTTGCAAGTGCGGTCTCAATACATTTTTCCCATGATTACATCAGGTCTTTGACAGCAGGCCCTTACCTCCTCTCTTCTTGCAGGTATCCCAGTTTACAGGCAAGAAGCCTTTACCTTTTAGCAGGCTTGGAGCCAGTGGCCAACATCTCCCTCAATTCATTGCTGATATCAGAGCTCTTCTGTATTAATATACTTTGCTTAAGTGCACAGTTTAAGAAGACTTTAGTATAATATTTGGTTCTGAATAGAGAATAATCCTTTTCACAGTTCCTATGTCTATTAGTCAATTAAAGAAGGCACTTTTGGGGCTGGAGAGATGGCCTAGTGGTTAAGAGTGCCGGCCGCTCTTACAGAGGACCCAGGTTCAATCCCCAGCACCCACATGGCAGCTGAGAGCCATCTGAAACTCCAATTCCAGGAAAACTCCAGTTCTAGGGGAATCTGACACCCTCTTCTGACCTCCGTGGCATTGCACGACATGGATGCACAAACGTACATGCAGACAGTACACTCATACACATACGAAAATAAATAAAAATTAAAAAAGGCAGTTTTACCGGTTTTATAAGAAGATTACATCTATAACAGTTGGTCTCCAATTTACATTAAAGAGAACAATGTCATCATCATCATATTCCCTCCTTGTTCTATGAAGGAGAAGGTAAGAAAGTCATATTAAAACTCTGTTAGCAACTAGAAGGTAAGTTTCATAGGACTCATTATAAACTATTTTGTTACGAGTAGGATCTTCATGGGGGTTTGATGCCTGTAGTGGTTTGAGGCTTTTCTTCCTTTAATGTTCAGATGGCCAACCTTTCTCTCTGGCACTTCCGGTATATCCTACACAATGCAAAGCTGTGTCTTTTCTTTCCTAGCTGTTAAGTTGTGGTGACATTTTGACCGTGGGAACATACAAATCTTTCCCATAGTTAGCTTTAAGAATTGAATGCAAAGTTTTTGACAAAGGTTTCATATATATAAATCTTGTACCCCCCTTGTTTTATTTTAGGTTTGTTTTTTTGACCTATGAGGTCTAAAAGGCAGTTGTACGTACCCATACCTATAGGCAGGATGAAGGTGCATATTTCATCAAATTCACCCAAGCTGTTTTGGGGACTGTATTGTCGTTAACTTGGGAAGCAAACTTATTTTCTAAGTTAAATCATCTTTACAGGTAAAAGAAGTCTACAAGATGAACTGTAAAACAGAAAATTATAGAGAACATTGTGGATGTGCCAATCCCAAATTTATTGTTATACAGATTTTAAGTAAAAGAAATGTGGACAATGACAATTTACATTTCCAATTAACTAAGGTGCATTACAGGTTTTAACAAAAACCTTTAAAACGAATATTTGTTAATATACATATATTATTTTACTAAGTCCTAAAACAACCATGTAACCGTATATAGAATCTGGGGAAAATTGGATACTTATTGAACTCACATCAATTAATATATACATTATATCGAATATACACCTGTGTCTCTCTCCTGCCCATCCCACCCCTCCTGATTCACCATTTCCATTATTTTTCTGATACAATCTTTCTGTTATTGTTCTTTTAATATGCATCCCTCTCCACAAGAAATATTTACAACTGGGTTATTGGTGCTAGCATCCACAGATGAGAGGAACCATTTGTCATTTGATTTTCTGGGACTGTGTTACTTCACTTATTATAATATCTTCTAGCTCAATCCATTTACCTGCAAAGTTCAGAATGTCATTCTGTACACTGCATCAGAACCACATTGTGCACATTAGCCACATTTTCTCTATCCACTCGTCAGTTGAGGGGCATTTGGGTTGCTTCCAGCCTTTTTGCTATTGGAAGAGAGCTGCAATAAAATAGCTGTGCATGTACTTGTGCAGTAAGATGAGTCTGTATTGGATATACCCAGGAGTGGTATGACGGGTCAAATGCAAGCTCATTTTGAGTCTTCCAAGGGTTCTTAGCACTGCTTTCCATAGTGGCTGTACAAGTTTACATTCCACCAGCAATGGATGAGGTGCCCCTTTCCCACAACAACACCAGACTTGATTTTGTTTGTTTTCTTGATTCTGGCCAGTCTTATTGAGAGTAGATGATATCTTAAAGTGGTCTTAATTTGCATTTGCCCAATTATTAGTGAAGTTGACAGTTTTTAAGATGTTTCTCAGCCATCTCTAATTCCTCGTCTGTGAAGTCTCTATTCAGTCTTTGCTCCATCTATTGAGTGGTTCATTTGTTTTCGTTTTTCTTTTTTTTTGAGTAGCTTGTAAGCTCTGGAATTAATGCTTTGTCAGATGTAATCTGCAGTGAATTTTCCATCCCACGCTGTGGGTTTCTCTTTTACTTCCTTTATTGTTTTCTTTGTGATGTACAGAAGCTTTTTTAAGTTTCATGTGGTCCCATTTGTCAATTGCTAGTCTCATTTCTGTGCAGCCCTGCTGTCTGATTTAGGAGAGTCTTTTCCCTACACCCATGTCTGTAAGTTGCCTGCCAAAGTTTTCTTTTATCACTCCAGAGTTTTGGCTTTCACACGATGAGTCTTTGACCATCTGGAATTTGACTTTTGCACATGGCAGAGAGGTAGGGGTTGTAATTCATTCTTCACAGGTGGTGATCCATTTTTTCCAACACTAGTTACTGAAAGATGTCTTTCCTCCATGTGTCTTCTTGGCCCCCTTGCAAATATTGAGGTGGCTGAAATTGGATGTGCTCAAGTTGGGATCTTACAGTTTTATTCCATTGGTCAACTGCTGTTTTTGTGCCAGTACCAAGCTATTTTATTGACTATAGTCCTCGTATAGTTAATGTCTAGAATAGAAGATCTCCCCTGTATTGCTCTTTTGTCAGGGTTGCTGTTGGCTATTTGGGGTCGTTTCGTTTTTCCAAATGAATTTGAGGATTTATTTTTCCAAGCCTGTGAAGAGCTCCAGGAGGATTTTGATTGGATTGCATTAAATCTGTACAATGAGTTTAGGTAGAATGGACATTTTTGCTATATTTAATTTCCCTATCCAGTGAGCATGGGATGTTTGGTCCACTTTCTGATGTCTTCTTCAAGTTCCTCTCTTCAGGGCTTGTAAATTTTTTGTTGTAGAGATCCTTGTGTCTTTGGTATAGGGTTATTCCTAGGTATTTTATTGTTTTTGAGGTATTGTGAGTGGAAGGTCTCCTGTATCCTTCTTCATCTCTCTGTTGCTTGTGTTTTGGTGTAAAGAAAGAGCTATTTTTTTATTTTTTTGTTTCCTTTTTTTTTTTTTTTTTATCGAATTTATTCTTTCTTTTTAGGAGTTTTCTGGTGGAGTTTCTTAGCATCCCTTAGGTAGACAATCATATCATCTGGCAAAAAGGGATATCTTAACTTACTCTTTTTCCAATTAGAACGCCTTTTAATTTCTTTTTCTTCCTTATTGCGTCTAACAAAGGTTTCAAGCACTATATTGAAAAGGAGTGGTGACAGGGGGCAGCCTTGCCAAGTCTTACCTTTAAGGGGAATGCTCTGTCATTTCCCCATTTAGGATGAATATGGCTGTGGGAGTCCTGTAATATGGTTTGATTACATTGCGGACAGCATCCTCAGACCAATTCCCGCTAGGACTTTTAAACACTATGAGATGCTCGGACATTTTTGTCAGAGGCTTTTTAACATCACTTGGAGGTATTGGTGTGGTTTGTCTTCTCATGCCATTTATATGCTGATGATATTTATTGAATTTGCGTTATGTTGAACTACACCACTTATCTGATGCATCTCTGGTATGAATCCGACTGTGTCATGATGAAGTGATCCTCCTTGATGTGGGTCTGATGCGATTATGCCAGTTATCCGTGTTTAGAATTTTTGGCATCTGCTGTTCATTAGGGAATGGGTCTATATTTCCTTTTGGGGTTTGTTATCTTTAACTGTTTTTTGGTAATAGGTGATCTGTGCTTCATGGAAGGAATCTGGGGGAAACTCCCTCTGTTTGAATCCTTCTAATGGGAGAAAACTGAGGTAGTATAATGGGTGTTAAGTCTTTTTGTAATATTTTATAGAATTCTGCTGTGTAGACCATCTGGGCCTGGGGCATTTTTTGGTTGAGAGGCTAACTTATTAATCCTTCAATTTATTCTGTATTATTGGACTATTTAGGCTGGTGAATCTCTTCTTAGTTGAACTTTGAGTTGATTTCCAGGATTTCATATATATATTCATCATGCCATTTCTTCTAGGTATTTCAAACTTAGTAGAATAGTAGGTTTTTAGAAGTATTACTATAATGTTCTATGATCTGATTTAGTTGTCTATTGTGATATTTCCCCTTTTATCACAGGATGCTTTTGATATTTGGAGTTTTGTTCTTTCATTCTTTCTTGGTTTACTGGGCTAGATGTCTGTCTTTTTTGCTGATTTTTATTCTCTGCAAAGGACCAACTTTGGATTCATTGATTTTTAATGGTTTTCACTTGTAGAATTCTATTTCATTGATCTCTGGCTTGAGGTTTACTCTTGTTTTAATTTTTTTTTTATTCTTTGTCTTGCTCATTTTTTAAATTCATTTTCACGTGTTTCTTTTTCGTGTTATTTTTTTTTTTTTTTTTTTTTTTTTTTGTTTTTTTAGGTAGGCATCAGGGCTATAAAGTTCTCCTTAGGATCTGCTTTTAAAGTGCGCCATGGTTTTTGCTGTGTTGTATCATTGTCATTCAGTTCCAGAATGCTGTTTATTTTTATCCTTATTTCTTCCTGGACCCATTTCATTATTTAGGAGAGTGTTGGTTAGTCTACATGTGTTCCTTGTAGGTTAGTGAGGGGATTATCCTGGGTCGTTGATTTTGAGTTTTAATTGCACTGTTGGTCTGATAGAATGCATGAGATTATTTAACTTTTTTATTTTGATAGGTTTTTTGTTCTGTGTCCAGTAGACTGGCCTTATTTTTGATAAATGTCGCTTGAGGTACTGGAAGTAGAAAAGTGTATTCCTGGTTTTGGGTTGGAATATTCGATAGATTTCAGTGAGGTCCATATTGTGTTTGTAGTTATTTAGTTCAGATGTCCTCTCTTTATCCTTTGGTCTCTGTTGATCTGATTAAAGGACTTATGGGAGTATTAGTACCCATACTTATAGTGTGCTGGGGTTAATCTGTGCCTTGAGATCCTGAATGAATTGTCTTTATAATGTTTGCGTGAACCAGAGTTTGGTGCGTAGATATTCCATATTGAGTGAAACTTCAGTCATCAATTGTTCCTTTAATAAAGATGTAATGGCCCTCTTTGTCTCTTTGATTTCTTTTGCTTTGAAGTCATTTTGTCTGATAGTAAAATAGCAACACCTGTTGCTTTTTGGTACCGTTTGCTTGGAATGATTTTCTTTCATCCCTTCACCTTAAGTTTGGTGCCTATCCTTGAAATGTATGGGTTTCTTGTAGACACACATATAGATGGGTTTTGTTTCTAATCCATTCGCCATCTATGCCTTTTGATTGGGGAGTGTAGCCCATTATATTTTAAGGTTTAATTGAAAGATGATTGTTGCTTCCTTTCACCTTATTATACATTTTGGACTTTTACCTCTCTGATTCTACTCCTATGGTTAGGTTTTTTTTAGTTTGTTTTTTTTTTTTTGAATTTTTTTTTTTTTTTTTTTTTTTTTTTCCTAGGTGTCTTGAGATAATTGTTCTCCTGCATCACGATCTGCCCTTTGAATTGGACTTCAAGATTTTATGAAGCATTTGGATGTCCGGACATGTATTCTAATACTCTAGTTTATGTCATGAAGATTTTTTCTTCTCCCTTCCTTCATCACTATAGTAGACATTTTCTGCTGGATAAGAGTAATTCTGGGTTGGCATCCATAGTCCTTTAACACTGGGAAGTTGTGCTTCCCCATGCCGCTCCATGCTTCTGTTTCAGTGGTTTGGGCCAAGAAGTCAGTTTGTGATGAAGGTTCTTTGTGGGTTTTTTCTTACTTAAATTTGTTTTGTTGTGGTGTTATTTTAATTGTCTGGGTTTTTTTTTTTTTTTTTTTTTTTTTTTTTTTTTTTTTGTTTTTTTTTTATTATTATGGCTGGGTGTTTTTTTCGAGTTTTGATCAGTTGTCTTTTTATTGTGTGTCTATTTGAGGAAAATTTTCATCTATTATTCTGTTGAAGATATCTGAACATTACCTATTCTCTTGAATTCTGGTCCCTTCCTGTATCCGTAGATGCAGAGATTTGAATCTATATCACAGTGTCCCATATTTCCGGGTTGTTCCACTTCTGTGTATTTTTAAAATTTTCGTTTCTTTTTTTTTTTATTTTTTTTGTTGTTGTCTGGTGTTATCTTCCAGGTCTATATTCTTTGTTCTGCTTCCATCCAATTCTAGTCTGAGGCTTTTTCTTTTCCTTTCTTCTTGATTGGATGGTAGCGTTCTATGGTTCCTTTCAGTTTCATCCTGTGTTTTTTTAGTTATTTCCAGTATCTCTTTTGTGAGCTCATCTAGAATCTATCTTGCTTTAGCTTGGTTAGACTTCATTGGTTTCCTTTTTAGTGTTTTCTTACTTTCCTTTTGGAGGTTGTTTTTTTTTTTTGTTTCCCTCTGCTAGTTCTTTCTGGAGTTGTCAATCTGTTCCTCTAGTCTTTCTGAAGTTTTCCATTGTATCCCTCTAGGTAGCTTTTTATGAGTTTTTCATTTTCTCTCTGTTAGTTGCCCTGAATTATTCTTTATTTTCTTAATTTCATTCATAGTTTTTTAATTATTCATCTTTAAGATCCTGTTCCTTGGGTCACCTCCGGGGGGATCCATTGTAGCTATCTCCTAGAGGAGTTTGGTAGAGCCTGGTGTCAGGATTATCCTTCACCTTTCTTATGTTGTCCCTTTGTCGTGTGCCTGGCATGTGGGTTNATCTCTCTCTCTCTCTCTCTCTCTCTCTCTCTCTCTCTCTCTCTCTCTCATTCTGTGTGTGTATCCCTATATATGTCACAGTATGCTTATGACAATCAGAGCCAACTTTCCAGAATCAGTTCACTTACCCCAAGCTACCTGTGTTTCTGGGATATAACTCGGGCTTTCAAGGCATGCATCTTTATCTACTGAGTTTTTCACTGATCCTTGCACAGTTTTGTTAAATGTATTAGTTTGGTATTTAGACAACTTTGCTGGACAGCTTTAGTTGTTCACTTTACCTACCTGGAAATAGGGTACCTCAACTAGGAAATGCTTCTATTGGAAAGGTATTATGGCTATTTCTGTGAGGCATTTTCTTAATTGCTGTGCAATGTGGGAGGGCCCATGCCACTGTAGGTGGTGGGCAATTGGTCCTGGATTGTGTAAGAAAACAGGCTGAGCACAGGCCAGAGGAGGAACCAGTAAGCAGTGTTGTTCCTTGGTCTGTGATTCACTTCCCATCTCCAGGTTCCAGTCCTGAATTCTTGCCCTGGTTCCCTTAGTGATGAACTGTTATTTTAAAGATGTAAGATAAAATAAACCTTGCCCTCCCCAAATTGGTGTCTGTCAATGTTTTATCACTGCAATAGAAAGCAAACTAGGACAACATGTGTTTTTATTTTATTTTATTGTTCTCTTTTGATTTTATGTCACATGATAAATACAATGGTCAAAACAAAAGCAACTTGAGATTAAAGGGCTTCTTTCATTTTTCAGTTTACATCCCATCACCTGTGGAGGCCAAGGCAGTAACTCAGGGCCGGAACCTGGAAGCAGGAACCTAAGCAAGGACATAGAGGACAACTACTTACTGGCTTACTCTTCCTGGCTTAGCGAGCTACCTTTCTTAATCAGCCAAGACCCAGTCCCAGAATGAAGACCACTGGCAGTGAGGTGAGAGTTTCAGTATCAAGGGGCAATATTGAAAATGTCTTAAGGACGTGCTCGCAGGCCAGCCTGATGGAGTCCATTCCTCAGTTGGATCCCTTAACCCATGCTTTGTATATTTTGGTAAAGTTGACAAAAACTAACCATCATATATTGATTGCATTTTGGAAAACAACTGAATACCTGTTTGAAATGAAAAAAAATCGCTAGAATGATTACAAATCTTATAAATGTTTCATAGAACTTTGCAATTTTCATCCTGAGTTATATATTGGAATTTTAAGGGTCATTTGTGTTGGATATTTTATTCATAGCACTTCCTGATGAAGTGGCCATTAATATTTTTATTATTTATAAAATATACACAAACACTTGAATTTTCCAGGAACATACATGTCTTTCATTTTCTTCTTTAATGTTACTTTAAAATTACTTTTTATTTTCTTTTTTACTTTTTTCTTTAAACAAATACTCTCTGAAATGACAAAGTTTACATCAACTCAAGGTTAAAACATTTTTCAGCACTATATTTGGTGTATGATATTACATTAGGATCAATATAGAGGTGATACTGCATGCATTTCAAAAGCCTCAAAGAAAGAACAATGTAATTTTGTTCAGAACTGGAAGTTTTAACCACAAAGAAATTATACATGTTTAACAACCTAGATATGTTCAGCAGTTTTAAGCTTTAAAAAAATGTATATATGCATGAAACATCATGTGACCCTATAAATATGTACTTTTTATTTGTATATGTCAGCCGAAATAAATTAAAATAATAAAAAACATTTTTCATATTCAGGCTGGAGCGATGGGTCAGTGGCTAAGACCACATACTGTTTTTACAAAGGACCCAAATTCAATTCCCAGCTACAATGTCAGTTGTTCACACCTCTTTTTACATGCACATACCTACATACAGAGACATATATACATGTAAATAGAAATGTTTCAGTTATTTTGTTGTTCTTATTTCTCTTTTTGTTCTGCTAATAACAATAAACTAATCTTCTACTAGTGAAAACATATAGAACTATGAATTCAAATATGGAAGATACATTGTAATTTTTCAGTGTCATTTTTGTGACATAGAATTGGCTGTAACTTTAAACGAGTTTCTTTATGAACAATATCTCTTTTGTTTCTGGAATATTTTCAAATAAATTGAATTTGAAAACTGCCTTTCCTCTGATTTATATTGTTATGGCTTTATTACCTGTTAATAACCTTTTATAAGGTATGCTTATTAGTGCTGAAGGTTTCTTTTTATATTTTCCAGAATACAAAGCATCTTTGCATAGTTCATATGTTCTGTGGCTACAAAATTCCCTTCAGACAATATTTCTTTTATTTATTTATTTATTTATTTATATATTTATTTATTTATTTATTTATTTTGGCCTTGAAACAGGGTCTCCCTGTAGCTCCAGCTGTATTGTAACTCGCTATGTAGACCAGGTTGTTCTTGAACTCACAAAGATCCACCTGCCTCTGTCTCCCAAGTGCTGGGACAATATTTCAATTAAATACATACAAATATTCCCTGGATGTGGAAAGGTTCAAAGACTAAAGCACATAGTACGCAAACATAAAGTATTGAGTTCAGATTTCTACTTGATGCTAGTTGGGTAGTAGGACAGGTCTGTAATCTCAGAGGTTCTGTGGCCAGATGCAGGAAGGGTGCAGAAGATATTGGGAGGCAAACACCTGCAACTGAGTTTGTCTTCTCAACTCTAGAAGCAAAGAGTGACACATGAGCACACACATACAATACATATAAACCCACACACAATCAGACACACAGAGTGCTTAAGTGTGTTACTTTCCCTTAATATGACGTATATATTTCAAATATTCTTTAAAAGTATGTTAACTCATGGTCTTATGAGCAGAAAAAAAATCAAATGGTGTTTTGGTAATGGATTTCTTAGAAAGAAACAAAAAGGCTTATCAAAATACAAATATTTTTGCATAAATCATTAGGGTTATGTTCTTTATATACTTAATTTACTGAAATATAAGTATTTATAAAAACTATTTTTTCCAGTCTGAAAACAATGAGTGTTAGTGTTGGGATTTTTTGTGTGTGTGTGTGTGTTTTTTTTTTTTTTTTTTTTTTTTTTTTTTTTTTTTTTGTTTTAGGTATGTCACTATGAGCTACTTCAACACATGCCTGATGATTCAACTTTCTGATAGTCCTGCTATATGTATTTGTGATATGATATTTTCCCTATAAAATTTCCTCTATGGGAAAAAGAACATTATTTATATTCACAGTATGTGTGATTAGATGGCAGTACCCAAAGTCCCAAATTGCATTTGTGGCAAAAAAAATAAATGTTCAAATAAGCAAGGCTAATTGTTCTTAATGTCAAACTTTCTTCCTACTGCATTTGTTTTTAAAATTACATTTATTACTGGACATCAAGATAAAACTGACAACCATTATAAAGAGCTAATAAAAAAAGATGTACAGAGAATGCTGTTCCATATCCCTGTCTGTTACTGTTATTCAATTCTAGTAATTGAATTGGGATCATATGCTAGCCTTCACTAAACAGGGAATCATACATAAACCTGACATTTGTCCTTTCTCATAGCATATTTACAGTTTTTTGAAATTTAATGAGCACTTTTCAATCTACCCCTTTTGTTGAGATTCTGTGATTATCTCTGCAATGTAGACAAGTAAAGATATTGTAAGTATTGTAAAAATGAGAGATTTAGACTTAAGATGGTGAACAAAATCTGCAAAGATATTGAGAAGAAGTTGGAATTCCCTCCTTCCATGTATAACAGGATAGTGTGGGTCTGGGAGATGGCCCTGTGGGTAAAGGGATTTACCACCAAGTCTGATGAAATGAATTTGATCCTAGGTCCCACAAGGTTGAAAGAGGACAACCAACTTTTCCAAGCTCTTCATTGACTCCCACCCTTGTGCAAACACACCTGAACACACATGCACACACGCACACATGCACATGCATACACACAAATTAAATTAATGAATGTAATAAAAATGTATATCAAACAGCAATGAAAGAGCAAAGAGTGTGTGGAACTTTCAGACAATTATGCAGCAGTGTATTAAACAGATCATAAGATTAGCACGTCCAGCAGGGAAGTACCTGCGCTTTAACAAAAGTTCACAATTAATCAATAAAGTACCTTGTTGCACCACCATTTTAGAATTCATGGACAAAACTCAGCACAAAATATGTTTAGGAAGATCTTTTGCATGATAGGAATTAACTGTGCTATTGGATGGGATTTCTTGTTCTGAAGTACTTGTGCTTCTACTATGTAATGATCAATATGATTCATTTAGAAAAAGCAAATGGATCTCTGTGAGTTCAAGTTCAGCCTTGTCTACAGAGTGAGTTCCAGGCCCTGTCTCTAAAATACCAAAGAAGAATAGATTTAAGATCTTATTATTTATTTATTTATATGTTTTTCTTTTTATCATTTGATGCCATTTATTTTTATTAATAATTAAAATAATTTTGGAAGCCTTTCAGATTACTATGAACCACTAGAAGGTAGCTGCCTACTGTTTGACATTAAGATTTTTGTTTGCTAGACTTCAGCTAGTCACACACCCTCATTTACGTTTTAAATAAGTTTATGACATGATACATTCAACTATGATTTTTTTAGTCATCCTTAAGATTGTTTATGCTTTCTTTCTTGGATTACTCCTCCACTCTCTTCCCAATTAAAATAGTCTTCACATTTTCTCTATTTCCCTCTTAACAGCCCCTATGTCTACCATTCAACTGTTTTGAGTTCCTTCTTTTCCTCACAACCTATGGTCCCATTCTAAGTCCCTGGAGTTTGCAATTACTTCTTGATGTATTTTCAATTCTAAATACTGAGAGATAGGATCAACAAATGAGAGAGAACATACCAAGATTGTTTTCGTAGGTAAGGCCTACCTCATTCAGCATAATATTTTCCAGTTCCTTACATCTACTTGATATTTTATGATTTCATTTTCTTTTACAGGTGAATAGAATTACAGAGTACATATGTACTACATTATTAATTATCTTGCCATAGTCCCTAGTTGTATTCCACAACTTTTAAGTAAGACTATATTGCTGAAGATACCAAACATTTAAGGCATAACACTTGGAGAAATTGAGCTGGGACTTACCAGAAAGCCTAGTCCCTGAAGGCTAGTCCTCATAGTACCAAAGGTGGTGTCAAGCTGCCAAAGGAGAACACTAATCAATGGTTCTCCCTACATGTATAGCCTGTGGGCCACAACAATGACTGGCCCTGCAAAATTTCTCTTTTCGTGCAGTACTACCTCATTTTCTTGGAGGTGATCAAAAGAAGACCATACTGCTGTCACTTTCCCAAAACAATATAATTTGTTGCTGTGTTCTAAATACTTATCCTTATATTTGCAAATAAGTGAGGCTCTCCTCATCAAAGAAGTGCCTTTTAACAGAAGACAGAGATTATTACCATGTTCCACAACTGATCAAAATGCAGAACTAAGGGACTGTGTTGCTTAGCCACAGCTGATACATCTACCATGCAACTCCTATACATATGGTTCAGGAAATCTCAAGGAAGAGAACGAGGAAAGATTGTAAGGGACATAGAATCAAGACAGTTCTCTTAGGGTAGTGTATTCAAGATACGAAAAGGAAGCATCACTCTGGGTATCTAAACTGTAAGTTTGCCTAAACAAGTCCTGAAAAATGACAAGTAAAGTTGACATGCCAAAGTGTATAGGGAAAATGTCACAGGATCTTGCTAGAGCTCTCAGCAAAGAATGTATGCTGAGGAAGGGAGGATTTGTTTTCCTTGACAGGTAACATTATCAATCTCTTTTATTCAGTCTTAAATATATGTAACTCTAAGCACTATTAAATCAATTCAGTGCACTATCTATCTATCTATCTATCTATCTATCTATCTATCTATCTATCTATCTGTATATAGTTATATATATTTGTATATAACAATAATAATAAAATGAGTACAATAAATTAAGAGAGCGTTTGTTGAGTATGAAAGAAGTTGTAAACAAAAGACGTAGAGTAGGAAATGATGCAACAATTAAAATATATTATAACTATTTTAACTTTAATATTTTATGAATTTGTTAATGTTTTAGGACATTACTTTTATCTGAACTATATATTATTTCATTTTATATACGTAAGTCAGTATTGAATTATGAATCACATTTATTTCCTGTCATGAGTATGCTGTTAGAAGCATAAATGAACATTTGTGTCCTTCCATAATGTCGGAATTTACCAAATGACAATAAACTTTCAAGATATATAATTTCATTCTCAGCTATTTAGTAGTCCAGAGTTTTATTGAGAGCAGACAGAAGCAAAGATAGTTTCTTTCATTTCAATCCAAACAAATATTTATACTCAGATCACATATGATACATTATGCCATAATTTTGTCATTTATCATCAATATATCTATCAATTGATCATCAATCTGGCTATCATTTTCTCTCATATATCTCTTATCTATCATCTATCATTGATATATTTCTCATCTATCCTATATCATATAAAATCTTGTCACTTATTATTTATCATATCTATGTATAATTTGTCTATCTATCTATCATCTATCTATCTATCTATCTATCTATCTATCTATCTATCTTCTACTTATCCTCTCTTGTCTATTTATAAATAATCTAACTATCATCTGTCTATCTGTCTTTCATCTATATAATCTATAAGATACAGATGTCTACATAGGATACATGAGAAGCGATTCAGGCACACTGAAGAGACCTGAGAGGCAGAAGCATGATGATGGTAGGTTTGCTAATGGAAAGTTAATAATTCTCAAGGAAGTACTAAATGGAGAATGGTTTCCCTGATTTGCAGATGCTAACACCCAATCTCCCAGACGAAAGGCAAGCTGAACAGCAATATGGTTATATTTTTGTTTATCTGAAAGCAACTATGTTGTTATAATGTGAATCTCTCAATGGGCTCTAGAATCCACCCACCAATTATTTTCAGACTCTGTAATTACTCTATGTGGGTGGAGAGTATGTATCCATATTTTAAAGTAATATGAAATTAACAGAGAAAAATGTGAATTCCTAAGCATATAAAAAGACTGAGAGAAAGATGCAGGACAGTTATGGCAGAATGCATGATCTGGGGATGGGGTGGGGTAGGAGGAAGGGTAGGGGAATATGCCTGAACAGGAATAAAAAGTGATATATGAAATACATAAAACATCAATAAATAATTTTTTTAAAATCTAGGAATATTTAAATACTTTAATCATTAGACTACATTTTAGGAATATTTATGACCCCTTCCCTCCCACCACCCCTTTCCCCCACTGCCACCCCAAGTAGTACAGGGTTGACAGATATCTAGACCAGGGTAATTACTTTGTTTTCTAGACTAAGGCAAAAGCCTTAGTTTCATTTTTCTTAGGATCACTTACTATATAAAAATGGCTTGAGAATAAGAAAACTTGGGTTGGAAAGCAATTTATAAATCCCCCACAGAGGGATACATATTATATTTTTAAGTCTGCTTTATTATTGTAGGTCTGAAAAACCAACCATTAGCCTGAGGAATATATTTGCCAAACATTAAATTCCTATGGAAAGAAGGTTTTCCTTGGGGAGGCGAGCACCACTTAATTGGAATGCATTTGACAGGACTTGCAATTTCTCCGTATAGGCTAATGCTAACTCCTTGTTATTAGTGCCCTTTGAAAAACATTAGTGCTTCAGGCTCCTACCTGCTCCTCCCTATAGATAAAACTAGCTAGTTTGGAAGCTATCATTGAAGGTATGTGCCTGACAGCCTCATATAGAAATACTTCTGATTTATAGAGCAGAACTAGGTCATGATGAACTAAATTTGAGGCTAGAAACAAAAAGAAATTTAAGAAATTAGCCAGTCATCCCCCAGATGCAGTTCCTATTATACCTAATGTGGAAGGATGTAAGAGAATTATGTTGTTGACAGGATTGAGGGAGCAGCAGTAATGAGCACACAGTGAGTGAGATGCATTTCTATATTAATATTCTGGGGAAATGAAGACAACTCATGATTATTGTGACTTGATTATAAACAACTTTAGTACTAACCTTTGGGACAGTGCTTTTTAGTGAGTGTTCCATCAATTAATCTTAGGGCAAGGTTCACTATAAAATTGATTTTCAGAGTATTTTGGAAATATTGTATTTTTCTATAACAGATTTATTTTTCCTCTATGGAATATTAAAATCTTCAATTACAAAAATCTTAGTTTTTTTTGGAATATATATCTTAGTCCTGAACACAGAGATACATTTGCACTCGTGATCTATTTTATTTAATTGAGTTTTAAAATATATTTTTCTTCATAAGAGATATCACTTCTTATGCTTACTATCACTGTTCTATCTATTTCTCCAAAAATATCACATCTTTGCCTAGCCTGGGAAAGCTATTTCTAACTCTATGGATTTTAATAAATTTCCCATAATTTGTTCTTATAAAATTGGGGTATTCAAATATAGCAAATATGAGAAAAATTAAATATGTACTCTTTTCTATCATTTGAGATTAGGTTTTAATTCAATTCAGAAATTTTATGGGATATATATATATATATATATATATATTACTCTGTCTCTCACTAATATATATTATATATTATATATATATATATATATAAGTGCAGATACAGAGAGGCACAGAACAGAGGAACGAGATAGAGACAGAGAGACAGAGGCACATTGACATAAAGCAAGAATGAGAATAAGATGGAATTATATCAGAAGGAAAATGTTTATAAAAACGTTTTAATATGAGAGAATTTCTTATCTCCCCTTCATAGAACAATATGATGATGATGAGGATGTTCTCTAACTGTAAATTGGAGCCAACTGTTATAGAGGTAATCTCTTATAAAACTGGTAAAACTGCATTCTTTAATTGACTAATAGACATAGGAACTGTGAAAAGGATTATTCTCTATTCAGAACCAAATATAATACTAAAGTCTCTTTAAGCTGTGCATTTAAGCAAAATATATTAATACAGGACAGCTCTGATATCAGCAATGGATTATTCTACCAAGGAGATGTTGGCCAGGGGATCCAAGCCCCCCCCCACCCTAAAGGTAAAGACTTCCTGCCTGTAAACTGGGATACCTGCGAGAGGTGGTAAAGCCCTGCTGTCAAAGACCTGATATAAGTATGGGAGAGTTGTATTGAGACAACACTTGCAAGTGTACAGTTGGTCTCTGGAATACAGAGAGCGTTACCAAAGGCCACTAAACCAATAAAGCAAATATAGGTCCCCTTGAGTCAAGCAAGTCTCCTCCATCAGCATCAGCTACACCTCACCTGCCTGGAAATACTGTGCAGCGGTGGCAGCCATAGGAACGTATATCCCAAATCTAATTGGCTAGTTGCTCTATCCTTGGAGGAATAATCCACGGCTGATGCCACAAGCTTACGTCCTCTAGTGGTTAGGAGATGTTATAAGCCACAGTAAGACCCTGTCATCTTTTACAGAAAAAAACGTAATTCATGGATTAACATACCATCCAAACATCTGTGTCTATACCAAAGTAACCTACCATAACAATTAGTACTCTTTAAATACCTATATATCTAATTGCTTGTGCTTCATTAGTAGGACTGAAAGGTTATTCCTGGACAAACTGTCAGCCCATGAAAGGAAACAGCCAGAACTGACCAGAGTCCAAAACGACAGCTCCAGAGAAAGTAGAGTGTTTTGCTTCTCGTCCACCTGTGCCCCTTTTCTAAGCCTAGGGAACAATCTGCAGAATAGGGGGCATGGTAGAATGTAAGGGCTGCTATTGGGGTGAATGGTGAAACGACAGCAAGATGGACTGGACACTTATTTGATCAACTTGATTGAACATACAAGTCCTCCAGCTGGATGGTGGGACCCTTGGGCTGTGTGGGTTTGGGCACAACTGCTTACAAGTTGGTTTTACATGAAGGATGCTTGTACTCATAAATTATTACTTATTGTTAAAAAATGAAAAAAATAAAGAAGTAATAGAAGAAAAAAATAAAAATAAAAAGTTTATTGACAATGACACAAATCTGCACAAAGCATACATATAGTTTAGATCATGATACTGGAAATTCTAACTTTTCACAGTTGCATGTGCCTAACATATTACCAAAGATACAGGTATAAGTTGGTAAGTAATGTATAACTTTTGATAGGCAAATGTAAGTAGGCCTTAATAAGTATCATGCTTCTATAACACAGCCGAATTTTCTTAATAGTAAAAAATAGATTTTAGGCAGAGACATTTTGAGATGAAAAAAACAATATCAGCAAATTCCTTAAAATTTAAGTGATAAATATTGAGAGAACATCATTAAGTGCATTGAATTATATTTTGTTGATTCCAAATTTGGCTCCTTTCAAGTCACAACCTATTTACAATTTTTTCAGTACTGAAGTTTAAAAACTTGGAGACCAAAACCCTTTTATTATGGGAGAATTTCTCATGAAACATGAATATTTCCATTGATTATAAGTCATTAAATGGCACTTAACTTAAAGGAGTTAATCAGCAGTGGTTTATGAACTCATTTCTCAAAGAGGTTTTTATAAAGGCAACACCTCACCTATTTTCGGATGTTATACATCTAAAGTAGTACTTTAAAAGCATCACATTGGTGGGGACTAGCAGTTAAGAGCACCGACTGCTCTTGCAGAGAACCTGTGTTCGATTCCCAGCACCCACATGGTGGCTGAGAACCGTCTTTGGCTCCAGTTCCAGGGGAATCTAGCACCCTCTTCTGACCTCCACGGCATTGCACTACACGGGTGCACAAACCTACATGCAGACATTACATTCCTACACATAAAAATAAACAATTGTTTAAGAAGCATCCCATTGTTAATATTAGACAATTGGTGAGGACAAAACTCATTTTAACAGGCTGCTTCCCATGCTGAATTGAGAATACAGCATTATTCTTACCCTATAGGTCTCAAGAAATGAGGTCACTAATTTTTTATTGAAGTTTTGTGTATTTCATATACCGCCCCTTGCCCTCTCCCTGACAGAGCTCATGCATCCTGCCATATATGTCTTTCATCTTTTTCTCAGTTTTTTTTTTTTAATTTTTGATGCTGTAGTAACTTTTGATTAGTATTTGGGGCATAAATTTATTGTTTCAGTCAGTTCTTTTGACCCAGTCATTTTTGTTGTTGTTCTTCCAATTTAAATCCTTCCAAAATATGTCTACATAGATGCCTCAGATATACCAAAATTATGACCTCTGAAGATAAAATCTATGTTAATTCCAAAACATGTTTAATGTTTTACATTTCGATAGTAAGATTGTATGCAGGTAAATCAATATTACATAGTAAATTGATGAGTAACATCAGGCATTATGTTTACTAAAAAACAAAGAAATAAACAGGAATTATTCAGTTGACCTTCAAAAGAGAAAATTGGGGCTAGCATCCACAAATGAGGGACACCATATGTCATTTGTTTTTGTGGGACTGTGTTACTTCACTTAGCATAATGGTTTCTAGTTCCATCCATTTGCCCACAAAGTTCATGTTGTTATCTTTCTTTACTGCAAAGGTATCATATTTTCTCTACCCACTCGTTGGTTAAGGGACGCTTGGATTGCTTCCAGCTCTTCACTATTGTGAAGAGAGCTGCAATAAACATAGATGCACATGTATCTCTTGGGCAGGATGAATCTTCTGGGTATATATCTAGGAGTGGTATGACTGTGTCAGGTAGTAGGCTCATTTTCAGTTTCTTAAGAGTTCTCCACACTGCTTTACATAGGGGTTGCATGAGTTTGCCTTACTACCACCATTGGATGAGTGTTCCCCTTTACCCACAACTTCTGCAGCATTTATTATCCTTAGTTTTCTTGATCATAGGTAGTCTTACCAGAATACGATGAAATTTTAAGTTGGTTTTTATTTGCATTTCCTTAATTATTAGAGACATTGAACACGTTTTAAGATGTTTCTGAGCCAACTTTATTTCTTCATTTGTGAATTCTCTGTGGATCATTTGTTTTCTTGCTCCCCCCCTCTTTTTTTTTTTTGAGTAGTTTATATGCTCTGGTTGTAAATGCTCTCTCAGATGTATCACTGGTGAAGTTTTCTTCCTACTGTGGATTTGATTTGAATTTGGTTAAGATATATTATATGCAATGTACAAAAACCTCAAAAATATTTTTATAAAGTTTCATACCTACCATATCTGCTTTTATTACCAGAAATATCTTTTCTTATACTAATAATTTTAATTTTGTTAATTTAACACAATATGTTTTGATCATATTTAGACCCACCTTCTATTTGTGAAGGGAACTAGCAGCTGTCCATAGTGACTCTATTTCTTTAGGAAGAACTCTATTTTGTGCTAAGGATTACTTGGGAACACTGTCATTTTGCAAAAAGCTGAGCAGTAAGGTGGTGTTTACTTGAATTGACTCAGGCCAGAAGAGCAACAAAAATGTTCAACAGTGGGATAGCAGGGATGGAGTGAGCCAATAGAAAAGGAATGGGTCAACAGAGAGAGCAAAAAGAGAGGATCATCTCCTCTGCTCCCTGAAATAGCAGAAGAATGGAACTGTAAAGTTAGCCATATAAGAGGAAAAAGACTCCAGTAATAACTAACCTAAAACCCACCAAAGTGTGATCTTTGCCTTTAAAAGTCCTGTATGGAATTCGCTGGGGTCTCTCTCCCACCTGCTTGTAGTGTAGAATGGAACCCCAGCGCATCGTTACCAATTTGGCCTTTTTTTAAAAATTAAACTTCGCAGTTGGTCCTTTTTTATATAAATAACTTCTTGAAAAGCAGCTGCCTGACTCATTGATTGCCACTGGTGGGGACTCTGGGACTCTAACATTTGCAACCCTGTTATTTTTCCCAGCATCTGATTTCATATACCCTGTCATGGATGTGACTGCAAATATCCCATGCTGTGTGTCTATTCACTGGAGCCTGGTTAACCTATCTATTATCAGACCCTTAAGGAAATCCAACACTCTCTCCCCTGTTGCTATTGGTTGCTACAGCTCCTCTGCTAAAGTTGGGGTTTTCCTCTACTCTGCCTCTTTTGTGCTGGGATTTTGTTGTCATTGTTGTAAGTTCATGTGACTACCTTCCCAGTTTTCTGGAACTCTCTGTTTCACTGTTGTCCACACCTCTGGGTCTAACAACACCCCCCTCCCCCTTACTTTATGCAGTGGTTGAGACCTGTAAAGGTAATAGGTCTTAGAGGAAAACCTAGTTTTGTTAAATCTGTAGAGCAATCTAATTTCTTGATGTATTCTACGTGTGTATCCTTATATTTTCAGACAAACATACCTCCTACCATGAGTCAAAGAAGGCTTTTTTTTTTTTCAACAAATGGAGACTATTGCAAATTCTCACTATTGGTCAAACAGAGAGGAAAAGTGTTTGTGAGGTTCCCATTCCAAAATGTAAACATCTACAAAGGAATCTCTATACCTAAGTATTGGTTGTGTATTGTTAATAGCTTAGACCAGGGCAAGTCTACTGGTTTCAAATGTAAAAATATCTCCCTCTCAGTTATGTAGAAGCTATGTGGAAGAGAAAGATAACTGAGGGGGTGATGTTTTTAGATATGTCTGTAACCAGCAGACATCCCTTTATCTGACTTATTAACAATACACAACAAAGCTATAGGTATAGAGGTATGTAAAAACATCTCCCCCTCAGTTATGAAGCTATTTAAAGGAGAAAGATAGCCAGGCATGGTGGTCCATGAGTTTAATCCCAGCACTGTGAAGGCAGAGGCAGGCAGATCTCTGTGAGTTCACGGCCAGCCTGGTCTACAGAGCGAGTTCCAGGACAGCTGGGGCTATAGGGAGACCCTCTTCCCCCCCCAAAAAAAAATAAATAAGAGAAAGATATATTGCTTTAAGTCTACATGGCGAAATTCCCTATTTGATCATTTTGGGCACTAACCCTTTCTTTTTTTTTCCTTCTGCATGAGGATTTTTTTTCTCATACATAATTTCCCAATTCAGTTCAGGCATATATCCCCTTCCCTTCCCCCCACCCCACCCCTACCCATCCCAGATCATGCATTCTGCCATAACTTTTCTGCGTCTTTCTCTGTTTTTTTTTTTTTAAACCGTAGGTGATAGTCTGTGAGTACAATCATCCTTCATGTAAAATCAATTTCTGAGAAGTTGTTTGTGGCCAAACCCATACAGCTCATGGGTCCCACCCATCCAGCAGGGGGGGGGGCTTGTTGTATGTTCAATCAAGTTGATCAATGAGTGTCCCGTCTATATTTTTTGTAGTATCACCATTCACCCCAATCGTTAGCCCTTTACATTCTACCATCCCCTCTTCCGCAGATTGTTCCCTAGGCTTAGTAAAAGGGGCACTGTGGATGAGAAGCAAAACAGTCTTACTTTCTCTGGAGATGTGTCTTGGTCTCTAGTCAATTCTGCATGTTTTTCTTTCAAGGGCTGCCAGCTTGTCCAGGCATAAACCTTTCAATCCTACTAATGAAGCACATGCAATTAGATTATTAGGTCCATTAAACAGTTAATATATAGCCTTTAAATCCTGACTAATGAAGCACAAGCAATAGATATATAGATATTAGTTAAACGTAACTATTTGTATGGTAGTTACCTTGGTATAGACCACAGATGTTGTGATGTATGTAAACCATGAATTACATTTTCTTCTGTTAAGTATGACAGGGTCTTGTGTGGCTTTAAGGTCTCCTAACCCTTTAGGGGGGGGGAGGTTGTAAGCTTGTGGCATAAGCCGTGGGTTATTCCTCCAATGAGAGAGCTAATAGCCAAATTAGATTTTGGGATCACAGACATGGCTGCCACTGCTGCACACTTTTTCCAGCGAAGGTGAGGTGTACTCGTGCTGACGGTGTAGTGCTTGTATCAAGGAGACCTATATTGCTCATGGGGCCATGGTAACGACGCTCTGGCATTCCAGAGAACACGATACTTGCAAGTGCGGTTCTCCATACATCTTTCCCTGTTTGATATCAGGTCTTCAGACAGCTGGGCCTTACCACTCTCTTCTTGCAGATATCCCAGGTTTAGAGGCAGTGATGCCTTTACCTTTTTGTGGGGCTTGGATCGCCCTGGCACAACCCTCCTTGGAATAATCCATTGTTGATGTCAGAGCTGCCTGTATTTATATATTTTGCTTACGAGTGCATAGCTTACAGACTTAGCATTATAATGCGGTTTGATAGAGAGTATCCCCCTCCACAGTTTTCTTAATGGTCCATAGTCAATCAAGGAAGGCAGTGTCTACTGATTTTACAAGAGGAATACCCTATAACAGCGGCTCTCAAATCTACAGCGAAGAACGACATCATCATATCATATGTCTCCTTATTCATGAGATCCAGAGAGGGGCCTGATGTGCCTGCAGTAATCTGATGCATTTCCTCCCTTCAATGCCTGGAAGGAGTCAATCCTTCTGCTGGACTTTCTGTGACTCCTACTCCTTGCAAAGGTCTGCATTTTCTTGTTTCAGCCATTCTTAGTGTGATACTCTGGCCGTTGGACATACAAATCCTTTCCTCCGTAGTTAGTTTTAAAGGAGTTTTGGATTGCCAGGTTTTTTGACAAAAAGTTTTCATATTTATATATATCCCCCTTTTTTTATTAGTTTTTATTTTACCCATAACGTCCAAGAAGCAGTTGTATTATTATACGCATAGGAGTGAGTCAAGGCACAGCTTTCATTAAGTTCACCCAGCTGTTTTGGGTTACTATGTGATTAACTTGGGAAAAAACTTTATTTTTAGATTAATCATCCTATAGGTGAAAGAGTCGTGTTACCAGTCATACTATATGACCAGCATAATATAGAGAACATGTTTTTTTATACCAATCCCAAGTAATTGTTAACAGTTTATTAAGCTAATGTGGCAACAGCAGATTCGATCCCAACACCAGAGACTACACTTTCTACTCAGCACCCCAGGAACATCTCCAAAATAGATCTATTACTGGGACACAGGAAAAAAACTCCACAAATACAAAGATTGATGAATATAATGCTCTGCATTCTTCAGAACACAGGCAATAAAACTCAATATCAACACCAGGATAACCCTACAACCCTACAGAACACATGGAGACTACAACACTCACTTCTGAATAATGAATGGGTGAAGGAAGAAATAAAGAAAGAAATAAAAACATTCCTGGAACTGAATGACAATGATAATACAACACAACAAAAAACCTATGGGACACTTTAAAAAGCAGTCCTAAAGGAAAGTTTATGCTCTAAGTGCCTACATTAAGAAAACAGAAAGAGCACAAGTGACGATCTAACACCCAGCTAAAAGTCTTTGAGAGACACAACCAATGAACCCTAACCCAGAAAAGAGAAATAACAAAATCAGAGCAGAGATCAATGAAATAGAAACAAAGAAACCCATTACAAAAAATCAATGAATCCAAAAGCTGGTTCTTTGAGAGAATAAACAAGATAGACAGACCTCTAGCCCAGTTAACCAAAAGAAAGAAGGAACAACTCCAAATCAATAGAATCTGTGATGAAAGGGGAAATATCACAACAGATAATGAAAAGATCCAGACAATCATACGGCACTAACCCTTTCTTACATCACAAAGAGTTAAGGATATAAACTTTCTATGCTTCCCAGCTCTGCAAGCTCCTAGATGTGATGTATTTTGTCATGTGTCTACAATTGTTTTCATGTGTTATTTGTTTAAAAACAAAATTTAAGACAAATTTTGACCAATTCAGTTTTATTATTCATTCTTTTTTTGTTTGTTTGTTTATGCTAAAATTGTCATTCCTTATTTGGTCATGTGGATTTAAATGCACATGTACAGATTTGCAAATGTGAATATATTGTTGATGTGTTAAAAGGATTGATGAATGCACATATAAAGTTGGGTACTCTGAACATCTTAAAACCCATCTTTGTGTCTATTAAGTGTTTGAAAAAACTGTAAAATGACAATTGTCTTCCTGATAACATTGTTATTGCTATGATTTTGGTGAACAACAGTTAGAACCTGTGAGAAATAAGGGCAGGTAGTGGACATCAAAACTGATCTTTGGAATTTTGTGTGTATAGACTTGGGTTTCAAATATTACTTTTTTTCCTGGAAATTAAATTTTGATAAGTTATACTGTAAAGGAATCATTCTACTGGTATTTCTTTAGTTGAGAAATCTGTCAAACAAAAATCTTTTTTTCTTTCAACAAGAAACAGCATTACATAAAATGACCAAAGACATCTTTCCTTAATAATAAAATGCATTTAAAATTTTGAAGCTTTTTCTCCTTTCAACACTTGCCAAGAGAGATTACTTCATGTTCTTCTTTGGCAGAAGGATGCCTCTCAGGAATATGTTGGATAGTGGAAGATAAATCTTAAGAAATTATTTAATTTAAAGAATATCAGATAGGAAATGCATGCCTTCTTTCTAGAGATATAGAAATTATTGCAACATTTATGAATAATTGAGGTAAATATTTCTGAAATTTAAATACATTTGATGTAGAATTTGTATGTTGAAATAGATGATGAATGGAAGCATAATGGTTAAAAGAGTAAGAGTGAAATAATGTAAACTTTGTTCTCTGATTTACATATTTCTAAGGATATACACTGAGTCAACTCTTGAAAAGATTTCAAGTAAATATTGAAATTAAATATTTTTTTGTTTATGTTTATGAGCACACTGATAACAAATTAGTTGGTATCTTATTGCCAAAACATTGAGAACATATTGTTTATTATTGAACAAAAAGTGTTGCAAAAGTAGAAACTAATCATTTTTCATGATCTATATACATTAATAAAAATATTTATTGTTAATAATTTCTAGCATATCAGGTCCTAAATATCAGAGTATTTTGAAAGTTAATTATAATTTATCAAAACATTTTAACAAGGTCCAAATCATTGAATACAAATTAGAAAATACCTTAATACAAATTACTCATGTTATTGTGCCTCTTTTGTTTTGTGGACAGGGTCTGCCTAGTCCCTGCCCACATGGAAGTCACTATATGGACCAAGTTTGCCTTCATCTCACAGAGATCTGCTTCTGGAGGGCTAGGATTAAAGTCATGCACCACCACATTCTGTGCGAATATTTTTCTTACTTTTTTTTTTTTTTTTTTTTTTTTGACGCAGGTCTCACTTTAGTCCCAGCTCCGTTTGGAGCTGTCAATGTAGACCAGGCTGGCCTTGAACAAACAAAGATCCACTGACCTCAGCCTCCCCAGTGCTGGGAATTAAGGGTGCGTGCCACGATGCCTAGCTAAAATAAACATGCAAGTACCAGGAGTGGGTTTTGAACCACATAGACATATGTCCATTGGATCTTTTAGTCTTTGAAGTTTATTATGTTACTAAACTTTTCTCTAATCAAATTTAGAGTCAGTTTGCTTTCCATGCCCCCACCTCACTGATGTTTCTGCCATACATGTCTTGCATTCTTTTCTGAGTCTTTCCAGATGTTGTTTTGGTTTTTTTTTTTCCAAAGCAGATGTTATTGTTTTGGGAGACTTACTATATTCAGTCTTTCCCCCATCCCCTCGTTCTTTCGTTGTTTGTTCTCACATAAATATATATACTATAATTATATTATCATTTATATATTGGGCGTGTTTGGTATCTCCAATGCCTTAACCCACCTTGGCCATCCTGGTACAGACGCACATTTTGTAAGAATATTTAACTAACAAACTAAGCTATGCCTGTGGTGTTTAATTGCAGATATGGATAAGATTTTCCTTACAAATATGTGCAGAATTAAGGGAATAAGCATTGCAGATACTTTGGAAGTAAGAAAGATACATAAAATCTCTGGATCTTTTGTTTTAATTTATAATTGTTTTTAGAGCATCTGAGTTCACATTTTTCTTCAAGTTCCTTTTTATGATCATTTATCAATGTATAAAAAAAGTAATGTTGGCTTTTTAAGCTAAACTGAATATTTTTTGTTTAGATAAAGAATCATACAGGCTGAGGATATTTGTTCAGTTGGTAGAGCGTTGCCTACATGCACAAAGCATTTGGTTTGACTGAAAGCTGCCTATAAATTAGGCATGTTGGCACTTGCCTGTAATAGTTGCACTGGGAAAGTGGAGGCTAAAGGATCAGAAGTTAAAAATATATGAGTCATTTATGGTAAGAATAATATCAGGATTTGGTTGTGATCTCTGAATGTCACAGCTGACCTAAATAATTGACATAAGTAGTACAAAACTATAATTGTTTTATTTTAATATTTATAATTATGTTTCACTTTTATTTTTGTTGATGGTATATAATATATTTGGTCATATTTAGAGTCTCTCTGCTATATGCACCCTATGTCTTAAATCCACGCCCCAGATTTCATGTATTCTTTTATATATATTAAGGTCTATTGAGTCAAATTGCTTATCCCAAATGCCTCAGTGTGGTTCCATCCATTGGACCCTCTAAGTTTCGCCTACCAAAAATGAGGAAAGAAGTTTAACTCATTTCGTAAGAAATAATGCTTATTTTAAAAGATAAATCTCATAGGAAAAAAATAAGATTAAAAAACCAGCTATAAGCTGGGAGAGTGGCTCAGCAGTAAAGCATGGCTTTTCTTGGTGAGGGCCTGGATTTAGTTTCCAGCAACCACCTGGTGATAAACCTTCTTCTGCATGGGCAGGCATTGCACTATAAGGATGCAACTTACCATCCATCCGGACAACACACACGCACTATAATATATATATATTATATAGATACTATTATATATCATAAAAACATTTAAAAAATAAATAAAATATTAAAAATCAATCTAAATCCTATTTCTCTCTTGTAATATGTGGAGACCTATTTTGAAGCACAATTTAACAGATGATAAGTAAGGTAGCTAATAGTATATAGATGACAGATGATAGATGATAGGTTGTAGACAAATAAATGATAAATAGACACCCTATAGGTACATACATGTACAAGGAATATATAATACACAGATTTATATACAGAGCATAGTAAAGTGGTAGGCAGTAGATAATATATAAATTGAATTAATATGCTTTTAGTATGTTATTGAAAAGCAATGACTTAAGTATGTAGAGCTAGTAATGGGAAAGCTAGACGTATATGTAAAGGGTAGCTCTCTCTCTCTCTCTCTCTCTCTCTCTCTCTCTCTCTCTCTCTCTCTCTTTCCTGTCTATGTACATCATAGAGATAGCAAATTTTATATATCTAAGGGACTAAAATTAAACCAAAATAGCTATTTCTTACATTTATATGCATATAAAATTATTTTAGCTTATGAAGTTATTTGGACTATAGTATCTTTAAATTCCTTTTATGATTCTTAAAAATAGCATTTAAAAGATCGTTGCTAAGATATTGTAGATATAGAAAAGTAGCACATCCGCTACATGCCTTGTCCAACATTCTGCAACTTGGACAAAAGACTTCACAAAGCTATAGCTTGGTGGGAGAGTAATCACAGCAACAATGTCAGTGCTTTGCTGACCGAAGCAACACGAGTGCTACTACTAAGAATTCTAAAAGTATAATACATGATTTTTAAAGATTAAAAACAGTGGCTAATCATTAGATCCCTGGCTTTTCTTGCAGGAGACCCAGGTTTTAAATTACAGCTCCCACATGGTGGCTAACAACTTTCTGTAACTCTAGCTCTTGGGCATCTAACAAATACTTCTGGCCTCTTTGGGAATTGCACAACACATGTGCACTTTCATAAATGCAGGCATATCACTGTTACATGGAAAATAAAAACAAATAAATAACAAATTAAATTAAATAAAATGAAAAATGGAAAGACTAGAAAGAACAGAGGAGTGAGAAGATAGCAAAATGCTATCCCAGCCATAGAAACATTACTGCAAAGCAGATGTCTTCCTTGCCTGAACAAGAGCTATGCTCCTGACTGGGAGAGGCCTTGGCACAATAATTTCTTCAGTTATGCAGCTATTGGTAAACCGGACAGGTTTCAGTGGATAGTTACAGATGGTCCTGGGTAAAAAATCAATTGGTCACAGTCATGATAGAAAAACCTGTATGTTTGGGAGACATGGGCAAGATGGGGAGAGAGATAGAAAAGGTTGAGAGGGGGCTAGAGAAATGGCTCAGTGGTTAGGAGCATTGACTGTTCTTGCAGAAGACCTGGGTTAGAATCCCAGCACCCACATGGTGGCTAAAAACAGTCAGCAACTCCAGTTCCAGAGGATCTGTCTCCTTCTTTTGTTTTCTACCATTACTGGAAGACAGGAGTGCAGTTACATACATGCAAGGCACATGAAATAAAATACTGAAGAAAGTATGAAATTAAATAAAAGGCTGATACAGGAGGGCCACACATTGCACTAAATACACATATGAGATTGTCCAAGAACAATTTTAATCAAACTTTTTGTTTGAATTTTTGTGTACTTAATGGAAAACATCTCAGTCAATCCGAATTAGTTCTATACCCCTCCCTCATGGGCACCTCCCACAATCTACCCATTGGAATTCATATACTCTGTCATTTGTGCCAAGACCTACTTTGTCAAGTCCAGATCTTCAATAAACATTAAAATACAAATCATATGACAATAAACCCCAAATGTATAGGTCAACACCTGGCAAATAAAAATAAGTTTGTATTTCCACATAGTGTGCATAAATAAACTTGGTAAACAGTAAATTGTTGAAAATTATAGAAATATTTACATTATCTTACAGTAAAGTAATTTATTCAGAATGCTTTTTATCAAGTGACAAATGAAGTCAGCAATGACTATAAAAGGTGCTTTTTTCTTGTTTATTCATCAAATGTTAGTAAATATATAATATGCTTAATGTAATGATCTTTATCTAGAACCTTCTAAGTTGATATGTCTTATGTGAAAACCAGATATATCCCATTAATATTTGTTTCTTGTTGATTAAAGAGAATCAGTAGAATGCTGCTGAACCAATAGAATGCTGCTCATGCATTTTTCTTTTATCTATAAAATTTCCACCATTCATGTGGTCTCACATTAGGCACCCACCATCACATATTATGTTGAGAAAAATATTTTATGATATGGTTTATTCTTGTCTCATTGCTTTAAACATAGTCAATTTAATTTCATTTATGATCAGTAATAATTTTGATGTTTCAAGACAATCGATGCATGCAAACTTCAAACTCTTCAGTAAAGATTACCATATGCTGATGCCATAACATTATTTTTAATACTGTCTAGGTGCTACAAGTATATACTAATTCTCTCCCCACTACATGACCTTACAACTAAGGAACAAGTCAATATTTATAATCTAGAGTTATTTAATTTCTTATTTTGAAAATAGGGATAGTATTAAGAGAGACAATATCAGACGTTCTAAGTTATGCTTACATTATAATTTCATAAAAACCATGAAAAATATGAAAGGGAGAAATTTTCTAGTACAAGTGGACAGACTTCTCCTCAGAATAGAATAGTACTTATACCTTTGATTTAATGGGCATGTGGAAGCCAAAATTGCATTTGACCAATGCAATTTGGCCGTTTGTAAAATTACTGAAATGAACAATCCTATTCCTGAAGCACAGTATTATGACTTACTGATATTTAATCATGCTCTAAAGTTTCTATTAGCATTCATATTATTTAGTTTATTTCTCCTACTTTTCTTTCTTTCATTCATGTCACCACACAGTACACAAAAATATTGAAAGTGTGTATTAGTTCATGAGAAGAAAGCACAGTTTGAAGCAAGACACCAAAAGAAAAATCAATGACAGTAAATTGAAAATACCTTCTATTTTATAGCATGTTTTAAGTATTTCTCAGTGACCATCCCAGCAAACACATCTATATAAGAGAAAATCAATATGACAAACTCACCAAGGGGACTTTATAGGAAGTACTTTATTTTTTCTTAATCTTCATCTGAGAAACTTGGCAAGCATAAAAGACTTGCATAAAGAACTCGGAATTTTTATATATATCATTCATACTCCACATTGCAACTGTTAACTATAAGCAAGAACTAATGTGTAGCTGTACTCTAAAAGCTGAACTTGTATGATAATCACGGAATATTGATTCTATTTATGTCTAGGAACTATTTCTAAAGGAAATTTATTCCAAGATATTTGTAGAACAGAATATTTTAGAATTTAAATGTTTACAAACTGGATGTTATTCATTGATCTTTTTACCAGCTTTCTCCCTCTACATTGCAATGCTGAGTAAAGTGAATTGTGATGAGACATTGATATTTTGTGTTTCCAAGACCAAAAAAATAATCGAAATTTATTATCTAAGGATTCTAATGTGTGTGACAAGGAATCTGTCCAATTTACTATTAGGGTCAGTATCTGGACATAAACATTATGTTAAGAGACTGTAAATGTAATCAA
Source organism: Rhizomys pruinosus (assembly GCA_009823505.1). Classification (NCBI taxonomy): domain Eukaryota; kingdom Metazoa; phylum Chordata; class Mammalia; order Rodentia; family Spalacidae; genus Rhizomys; species Rhizomys pruinosus. The sequence goes on along the minus strand of VZQC01000005.1, from coordinate 298,958 downwards.
CTGCAATGTTACTTGCAAAACATCTACCAGGGTAATGAGTTTCAATTACCTTGCTAGTTGTTCAAAGACGAACTCGGTTAAGTGATATTAAAATACCAGTCAAAAGTATATCTTTAGGGGCTGGGGAGATAGCTTAGCAGTTAAAACACCAACTGCTCTTGCAGAGGACCCAGGTTCGATCCCCAGCACCTACATGGCGGCTGAGAACCATCCCTAACTCCAGCTCCAGGGGAATCTTACACCCTCTTCTGACCTCCACAGCATTGCATGACATGGGTGGACAAGCCTGCATGCAGAGAGTACATTCATACACATACAGAAATAAAAAAAAAGGAACCATTTTAAAAAAAGAAAAAGGATATGAAGAGAGGTTTGAAGTATAAGAGAAAAAGAGATTGGTGCCCAGTAAAAATTGCCCCTTTCCCCCAATATTAGTAGTAGCTTTTATTATGTTTTCCATTTATATAAATATATTTATTATCAAATAAATATATATTCATCATTGAAAAAATAACTTTAAATATTAATTGTCTGTACTCCAATCAAGAGACACAGATTTGGGGAATGCATTAAGAAACTGAATCCAACTTTTTGTTGTCTACAAGAAATGTGTCTCATGTTCAAGGACAGGCACTATCTTAAAGTGAAAGGATGGAAAATATTCCAAAGAATTGTACTAAGAAGAAAGGAGGAGTTGCTATTCATAGTTCACCATCATAAATATATATGCTCCAAACTCTGGAGGAATGAACTTCATAAACACAATCCTTAAATGACTTTAAGGCACAGATTAATCACTGCACACTAATAGTGGGAGACTTCAATATCTAGCTGCGCCCATTTGAGAGGTCAACAGGACAAAGAATAAACAGAAAGTCATCTGAACCCAACAATACTATAGACCAAATGGATCTAACAGACATCTACCAAATACTCTACCAAAGCATTAAATAATAGTCTTTCTTTCTTTCTTTCTTTCTTTCTTTCTTTCTTTCTTTCTTTCTTTCTTTCTTTCTTTCTTTCTTTCTTTCTTTCTTTCTTTCCTTTCTTTCTTTTTCTTTCTTCCTTTCCAGACTGCCTCTGCTTCCCAAGTGTGTGCCACCACACCTGGCTAGAAGTTAGAATATACTTTCTATTCATGGCACATTCTCCACAATCAACCACATACTGGGACACAGAATATATTTCAACAAATACAAACTAACTAAAATACTTCCATGCATTCTATCAGATCACAATGCGATAAAGCTTAATATTAACACCAGAAGAAGCCCTACTATCTACAAGAACTCATGGAGGCTACAAAACACACTTCTGATGGGTCCAGAGAGAAATAAGGAAATGAATAACAATATCCATGGAATTAAATGAAAAGCATTCCCAAGAGGGAAATTTATAACACTATTTTTAGCATCTTTGCCTGGTTCTGATATTAGAGTACAATGCTTTGGGTATATAGTGGAAGAGATTAACCTATTTACTGAAAATAGAGTAGAATATAGTAGTATTTTTACTTAATATCTATTAGCAGAAGGCCAAAACAGAAATATCCTCATCATTTCTATAAGACATAAATAGGCAAGTAACTCCTGATATATGAAGAAATCTCTGTGTTTGCTTATCTATTAGAGATCAGACAGCAGTAAGCACTGATGTCACTGAAATGGGAAACTTAAGTGTAATGGAAAAAAAAAACTGGTTTACTCAGAAGGAAGTGGTTAGGGAGGAAGCTTAATCTAGAGGTAAACTCTTATGCTACACAGAGAGTTTAGGTTAGTAATCAGAATAATTGCAGTATGTGTAGAAGGTCAATAGCAAACAAACAAACAAAAAAAAACAGAAAGATGCAGAAAAGTTATGGCAGAATGCATGATCTGGGATGGGTAGGGGTGGGGTGTGGGGAAGGGAAGGGGATATACGCCTGAACTGAATTGGAAAATAATGTATGAAATACACAAAGCATCAATAAAAAAAATTAAAAAAAAGGTCAATAGCTTGGCACCAATTCAGTTCCTTAATCTGTACAACTGGAAGTTTTCTGAGAGACAGGTTAATCAAAATCTAACTTGAATAATGTAAGACTGACATCATGATCCTTTAATCTGTTCCCACACTGGGGTTATATTATAGACTTTGAACCACTTGAATGAAGGAAATCAATATATCTCAAACAGTATGTTGACTAACATTTTAATTGATTAATATTTCTTCCGTTTGTTCTTCAGAAAAGATCTATGGGAATGAGGGTGACATGGGGGGGGTAAGAATAGAGAAATAATATGAAGGATGCTTGAAAAAGCCATGGAGAAACATTATTTTTAGACTTATTTTTTGGAGTTATATATTCTAATGTGACTGTACCCTCCTCAACGGAGGTTGACTATGTACCGAAAGTCCGGTTCCAAGCATTAGTACCCTTTTGTCAAGTTGTTAGTCAGAGAGCTGCGAGACACACACACACACACACACACACACACACACACACACACACAAATACAGACCATGTTAATACTTCCGTTCCCTTTGATTGCCTCCCAGAAATTAACTGGGTAGGTCTTGGAGGAACTGAGCTGGAGCTGGAGCTGGAGCTGACATTGAAGGTTCCTGATAGCTATCAAGTGGTCAGCTCTAAACACATGTGCAGATTAGCAACAATAAATGGACACAGTATTTTCTACACACATGCACACACAAGTGCACACACACTATATAATACATATGTGTGTGTGTGTGTGTGTGTGTGCGTGTGTAATGAAAGAAGTAGAGGTCATAAATTTGAGAGGCAGTGTGTCTCCAGAGATGAGTGAGAGCAGGGAGGATGAGGGGGAAAACCTGGTAGATCTTGTACTCATGACTAAAAAATCTCACAAAATTATTAAAGTTTAAAAGGAGAATCTCTTTGCATTATGACTGACTGACTTTGAATTGGAAGAAATCAAAACCCTTAGCCTTTGGGGTATTTTTAGATATTGACTATGAAATTATACTGATTTCAATACATACAATATTGGTATACTGGCCTGGTAACAGTAGAAGCTTATGAGTTATAGTATGTCCTAGTTTTGCTTTGCTGCCTTGATAAAATATCTGAGAAAAATGCCCTTATGGGAGAAAATTACTTTTATAAGTTCACAATCCTAGGTCCATTGTGTCATGGAAGTCAGGGTGCCAGGAAATTAAAGCAGCTATCCACATTTGTAGTCAACGCAGAGAATGAATGCCCACGTGGTAGTTCTCTGTTAATATTTTGCACTTTTTAAAAATAATTTTAAGTTATTTATTTATTTTATGTGTATGAATGTACTGTCTGCATATAGATTTGTGCACCCGTGTCCTGCAATGACGCGGACGTCAGAAGCGGGCGTCAGATTCCTCTGGAACTGGAGTTCTCCTGGAAATGGAGTTTCAGACGGTTCTCAACCATCATGTGGGTGCTGGAGATCGAACCTGGGTCCTCTGCAAGAGCAGTCGGCACTCTTAACCCCTAGGCTATCTCTCCAGCCCAATTTTTTGCACTTTTATAAAGACCAGGCTGCAAACAGGGAATGGTGATTGCCATTTATATGCTGTCTTCCAAATCATACAATATAAAGTCTCCACAGGCATTGCCACAGATCGATATGATCTAGAAAATTCCTCATAGATTTTATTTGATGATTATATAGTGGGTCAAGTTGCCATTTAAAAGTAACCATCAGGGGCTGGAGAGATGGCCTAGCGGTTAAGAGCACTGACTGCTCTTGCAGAGGATCTGGATTCAGTCCCCAGCACCCACATGGCGACTAGGAACTGTCTTTTACTCCAGTTCCAGGAGAATCCGATGCCCTCTTCTGACCTCCACGGCATTGCACGACATGAGTGCACAAACCTACATACAGACTGTACATTCATACACACAATAAAAAAAAATAAAACATAACCATCAGATGGTCTGGAGAGATGGCTCAGCGGTTGGGAGCACCAGCTGTTCTTGCATAGGACACTGGTTCGATTCCCAGCACCCACAAGGTGGCTAAGAACCTTCTTTAACTCCAGTTCCAGGGAAATTTGACACTCTCTTCTGACCTCGGCAGCATTGCACGACACGTGTGCACCAACCTACATGCAGACAGTACACTCATACACATAAAGAATAATAAAAAAATAAAAAGTAACCATCAGAAACAACTTATGAAGTTTACCTGGGACTGAATTAATTGTAAGGTTAGTAAGTCACTAAATATGTCATTTGTATATTGTTCAGGTTTGAATGTCATGATTAGAAGACATATGTTAAAAAACTGAAAGTAGTTTTATTTGGATTTTTAAATTTTTATTTATTTATTTATTTTTTGCTGAGTAGCTGTACAAGATGAGAGTTTCCTCTCCATGTTAACATTATCGGATATTAGTAATACCACATTTTTTACTCTTTTTAAAATTTTATTTATTTTTGTATGTGTATGAATATACTGTCTGCATGTAGGTTTGTGCACACGTGTCGTGCAATGCCTCAGAGGTCAGAAGAGGGTGTCGGTTTCCCCTGGAACTGGAGTTCTCCTGGAATTGGAGTTACAGACGGTTCTTAGCAGCCATGTGGGTGCTAGGGATCGAACCCGCGTCCTCTGCGAGAGCAGTCGGTGCTCTTAACCGCTAGGCTATCTCTCCAGCCCCATTTTTTTTCATTTTTGACTCTTGAATATATACGTTCAACAAGGAAATCTTGAAGGATGCAGGAATGGTGATTAAAAATACATCCTTATTTAACATACTATTTGATGTGTGCATAAAACAAAGATTTTGGAAAATGGTAATCTATAATCTCAAGCAATTCTTAGAATTACAACTCTTCTATCCCATATGATTTCATTTCTTATGTAAGTTAATGTACACCTTCATATATGGAATAAGCTCATATTGGTCTAGAATTTGCTTAGTACTTTGCAGCTATTGAGCAAAGAAATACTTGTAATTTCCTAATCATGTGCATAGAAACTTGCTAATCTCTGTCATGATTTAATCTAAAAGGACCTTTGTACGTGGTGGCGCACACCTTTAATCCTAGCACTCGGGAGGCAGAGGCAGGTGGATCTTTGTGAATTCAAGGCCAGCCTGGTCTACAGTGTGAGTTCCAGGACAGCTGGGGGTACAAGGAGACCCTGTCTCGAAAAGACCAAAAATAATTGCTTTACATAGGTCCATACATCAGAGTTGTTCATTCTAAAAGTGACATTATACTACTTGAAAATAATAGACTACTAGGTTCTGGGGTATGCCTTTGATTTCAGCACTTGTGAAACACATCCAAGAGGATCTCTGTGAGGTGGAAACCAGACTTATCTACATAGAAAATTCCATGCTAGTTTGGACCTACAAAAATACTCTGTCTTATGAAAAAACAATATAAATACAAAATATGTATCAAATGACAAATTCCTGTTAATCCTGAGAAATAAATATGAGTATTCAATGAATTAATGTCTCAAAGTATGTCTGACAATGACTGACAGGGAATGGAGATTCAATTACCTGCAGTCTAAAGGAAGCTAACTTTGGACTCAAAACACAATTAAGTTGAAAGGAAAAGAAAACAGATACTCTACACAAAATGTAATCAAAATTGAAATTCCTTGACAATAATGCTGATAACAGATGGGACTTTAAGACAGAAAGTTGTTACAAACCAAGCAAAGGTAAGAAATAAGAGTAAGATTACCCAAAACGCTGCAGATACACTAAAGCCACATAAGGGAGAACAAATTGATGATATTGCTTAAATCACTAACACTGTAAAGCCACAAAATGTAAGTATATTTGTTGGAATCGCAGCAGTGACATCTGCTACCCAATGATCATTTATCCACCCACACTTCAAGCATTTAAACATAATATTTAACAAACTATTGTGAGGAAGTTGGTCTTTTGAAGGTTGAGTAGATCACAGAGCATAGCCTGTACTAATGGGACTATTGTCTATAGGACACAAAACATAGAAAGTAGTCTTGCCCCTTCCATCCTATTCAGATTCAGTTAGAAGCCATCTATTATGAATCTGGAAGTAGGAACTTGCCAGACAAAGAAAGCTTCATGACTCAATATTCATTTTCTAAGCCACTAGTATTTGTTCAATGCTCAAGTAAATTAAGAAACAGATGAAGAATAGCCAGAGTAAGTCTTAGCTTTTGAAAAAAAACAAAAAAACAAAAAACCTACATCTAACCAGTAATTGCTGCACTCCTTCAGAAAATACCAGGACAAGTCAATGTTTCATGTAATACTAACTGAATATTCATTTTAGCTCTCAACTCTTATGCCCTCAAAAAAATAAATGTACATAATTGTGCCCATGGCTGAAACTACTTCAAGTCAAACAGTAAAAATGAAATAGAATGGCCTTCTCATGAACCTCATTTGAAGAATAAATTCCACTAACAGGACATATGTATTCAAACTAAAAATAAATTAATAAAAATAGAATTCCAAATATGCTCACTGATAAATAATTTAATAAAAAAGATGAATTTGACCATAATAATTTTAAATATGAGAAGCATTAATCAAAACATAAAATGCTTTATTATGTTAAACTACATATAAGAGCATAAGACAAAAATTATATTGTTCTGAAGCAATATGTATGCATGAATGTATGTAAATATGTATGTATCCATCTATCCATCTATTTATCTAGGTAGATATAGATATATAGATGGACCCGTTAAACATTGATATAATATTTGCATTTAACCACAGTGCTAATTGTTATGTTCACTAATATTGTGACAATTCACAAAGCAGTTTTGTCATTTTTTTATGTTCTTTGAATGTAAACTTCTGAATAAAGTTTATATAAAACTTTAAACAAGTTATGTGCAATTTTTATGTTTCTTTTTCCAAGCTCTGCTCTTGATGTATTCATACCCAGGATCTGGCACAGATTGGACACGTTACTATCATGATCCAGTCATAAAGAGAGCAGCATGGAGATCTTCATGGCATTTCTCCCTGTGATTCCTGTGCTTGAAAAAAAGATTTTTCAGGTCTTGAAAAAATTTTATTATTATTACTGGTATTAGTTTTTCTCCTTTTAATTGAATTTTTGCAATTTTCATACAATATAATTTGGTGTTATTTAGATCTACTCCCCTATCCATACCTCCCTTCAATGCCCATCACCCATTTTCATTCATATATATATATATATATATATATATATATATATATATATTTCTCCAAATGTCCTTTATGTGGGCCTATCTAAGACACCAAGAGTCCCATCCCTGTAAGACGTTATCTCTTCCAGTCAAAACATCCTTAGATTAGGTTGGGTTGGACTTTCTTACCTACTTCCCCATGCCTTGTTGAGATATTGAGCTTACATAGGATTTGTGTCTGTTGCAACTATTGCTGTTAATTTATACAAACAACTGACCATCTGTTTGGAATACTCTGTTTCCTTGTGTTCATCAACTCTCTCGTTCTTACAATCTTTCTGACCCTCTGCAACAGTAAATATCTATGCCTTGGGAGGCAGAAGTTTGAAAAAGATGTCCTGTTCTCTTCACATTGGCCAGTCTGTGGATTTCTGTGTTAATTAACATTTGATGCACTAGGATACTGATCTGGTCAGATGTAGAGATACATTCATACCATGTATAGCAGGTGCATTGAAGACATTTCACTCAGGGTTATTATATCTCAGGGAAACTTATTTTCTGCATTTGATCATTCTGGACTCTGTAGTAGCCAACTATTGATCACTTCACAGATAATTTTTCACAAGATTAAACTGATATCTTACTGGGATAATCTTTTTTTGCTTCTTATCTGATTAGGGCCATTGGTTAGTTTTCTCCCTTCAGTATCTTCTAATACCACTAGAGCTAGTCTTCATGTAGATTTCCAAATTAGTCCAGCTTGATTGTGGATGCTGACACCATTGCTGTAGGTTAATGTGAGCAAGTTCCTAGGAGATTGTAGGACTCTACTATATGGTGATTCAACTCCTCCCTGGCTATTACAATATTACTGACTACTATTCCTCAATAGTCCCTGAGTCCTGGGTTGGTGGAGTTTTATATCAGAGTTATGTCCAAGGGCCTGCACTCTTTATAATCTTACTCTCCATAGTTTGGCCAATTGTGACCTTTTGTGTTCCTGGCCCTCTGTTGCATAAGGAAGCTTCATTGATGAAAACTGAGACATGCATTAGTGTCTGCTTTACTCCTGTTCCATGAGCTTTAAGTATATAATTTGCATTGCAAATATGTAAGTTAAGCTTGGAATGCAAAGAGATGCAACAGCCTAGGAGTTTTCTCTAATATCCAAGACCTTTTCTTCCATGTGTATTTGCCTAAGTTTATAGTACCACACATGTGTTTCTCCCCACTGAGTGGGCTTTAAGTCCAATTAGGTAGCTATTGATTACCCCCAAGAAAGAGGTACCAATAAGTCACCAATGTTGTTTGCTGTGCCTGAGGTTGGACCTTTGATTGAGAGGTGGGGCCTTAGATAACTGTTATTATCAAAGGAGAAATGTGGCAATAAGGATACTTTAACGGGAGATGGCATGGAAAGAGGGTTAGACAGGGAGAGAGAGCAGAGAGAAATCATGCCTAGCAAGTGTAATAAGCACATGAACATTATAATAGTACACAAACTACTGACAAATTGCACATATGATATATCTACATGAGTCCACGTGTATAGCAGAAGGTTACATAAAAAGAAACACTGCCAAACAGGAGACACTGTCTTTTTCGTTGTTGGCCGGGGTAGTTTAACAGTCTCCCAAAATTGCACAGGCTATTGCTACAGCCCTTGTTTGCTTCCCATAACTTGAAGGTAAGACCCTACTGCTTCACACAGACATATTCCGGACAGAATTTGCAGCAATAGAGGTGGAACTGTCCAAGGCTATGTCTTACAGCTTTGGAGAGCACTATGCAAGTTTCTAAAAGAGAACACCAATAGATGTTGGTTGGTTTGTTTGTTTGTTTCTTTGTTTGACTGAGTGACTCCCAGTTATGTATATATGTTTAATATTATGGGAGTAAAATCTGAGTAGAAAGGAAAAGAATACGTTTGCTTGATTTGCTGAGTAATAGTAAAGAATGAAGAAGATTATTAAAACGGAAGCCTCTAATACATAACTCAGAGTAGTAATACATGATAACATTTAAAATAGATATAATTATTGAATAAAATATGCTATAATTAATTAGAAAGGACAAACCTAGATATATGTCTAAACAGTTATATTTTTACATCATTTGTCAGGTATTAGCTGACAGTTTTAGAGGCTGACAAACCTGCTTACCTTTGTCCTTAGCCCATACTCAGAAAATATCACAGAATCACAAAAAGTAAGAGTTACCTGAATGAACTGACTAGAGGTTATATCTTAGCATAGTTGAATTAGAATGATGCTGTAATAAAATGTAAAACAAAAACAGTAAAGAATCAGTCTAATATTACATATTATATATGTAATACAGTTATGGTTATGTATCCATATATATGTATGGATATATAACCATATGGATATATATCCATAACTGTATTTTGTTTTATGATAAGCAAAAATGAAATTTACAGGAATGTGGACAGAACTGGAAAACATACTACAAGAAGTAACTGAGACTCATAAATACAATGTCAAAGCTCAAAGTTCCCTGCCATGTGAGGATCCCAACTTTAAATTCTTATAGGTGTGTTCATGTGGGTGTAAGCTTGGTTACAGCTTGGGAAATAGGAAGGAGCCACAGATATAGAAAACAAAAGCTTTACGAATGGGGAAGCAGGTGTATTGGAACACATGAGACAAGAAAGTGGAAAACAGAAAACTTGGCCTCGATGGCATAAGTACAGAGAACATGGAGATGACACAGAGAATTGAAGGAGTTTTACGAGAAAATCAACCAAAAAATGAAAACAAATGAAAATGCCCATGAGAAATCCTATTTCTATCTATACTAATTAAAACTAAAATGAAATAAAAATAATGAACAAACATTTTGGGCTGAAACTGTTTAAAAAGATAAAGAAAATGTGGGGTAGTTGGACATGAGAACATATGAATGCCTAGTATTTATGACAGCATACACAGGACATACTCAAGTTTAAGCTAGAGACAAAAATCCTAATAAAGTGTGCATGTGGGGAATATTGGGCATGAGTCTTTCCCTAGCTGATGAATTGTTTATATTTGATGGCAGACTGGTGATAAGCAGCCATTTTTTTTCAGGCTATCAAGGCTGGTAGGTGGACCATACACTTGGGCAAATTCCACATCCAATGGTATTTGAAGAACAAATTATACTCAAGAGGAAAATAAATCTCAAAGTTGGGAATGTAGTTGGGAGATCTGGGAAAAGAAGGAGGAGGGGAAATATGATAATAGCTGTCATTTAGAAAAATTAATAAATATAACTTAAAGAAGCAAAAGAAGCAATATCTAATCTTTAAGGGAAGATGAGTGGAAGAGGATATAATGTCTTAAATTTTAACTCTTCAGAATGAAAATAGGGCCAGTACAAGGCCATATGCATTTTAAACTCACAAGTCCCCTAATGCAAATGTACAGGGACAACAGGTGAAAAGGGATCAAAGGAAGCACAGCCTCAGAAAATATGTGGCAGAAAGGAATCTTTCAATTTTTTTTTTCTAAAGACCAGGACAACAAACATGTAGAAAGATAAAATTTAAAGGGTGGTTATTTGGCAGATGGACTAATTCCCTCTCTATCCTAGAGAGCCCAGGCCTTATAGCCTCCTTTTCCCTGCATTATATTGAGAGTGGGAAGAATAAATTTCATGCAGCATCAAACACAATTTCCCTGGGGAGAAATTCTCCATCATAAATAAATTGCACACCTGAGAGTCTCTACAAAAAAAAAAAACTGCAGCAGGGAGTGAAACATGCATTGTGAGAAAAAAA
>VZQC01000005.1:219539-286459 GCA_009823505.1 Rhizomys pruinosus | reverse complement strand
AGATGTTATAAGCCACAGTAAGACCCTGTCATATTTAACAGGGGGGAAAATTGTAATTCATGGATTAACATATCCAAACATGTGTCTATGCTAAAGTAACCTACCATAACTATTAGTGCTGCTTAAATACCTATATATCTAATTGCTTGTTCTTCATTAGTAGGATCGAAAGGTTATTCCTGGACAGACTGTCAGCCCATGAAAGGAAACAGCCAGAATTGGCCAGAGTCCAAGTCAACAGCTCCAGAGAGAGTGGACTGTTTTACCTCTCATCCACCTGTGCCCCTTTTCTAAGCCTAGGGAACAACCTGCGGAAGAGGGGGCGTGGTAGAATGTAAGGGCTGCGATTGGGGTGAATGGTGAAACTACAGCAATGTAGTCTGGACACTCATTTGATCAACTTGATTGAACAAACAACCTGTCACTTCCCTTTCCTTTTAATAAATAACTTAGGTTATAGCAAAAAAAGTGTTGAAAAAAATTATAGGTTAAAATCTTAGGTTCAAGTGCTAACTATTTTACTGTAAATCTGAAAGAGCATAGAGGGATTTTATGTAAATTTAACTGTGAAAATTTGGTGATAAAGTTTTTGCTCATTCAAAGCTGTGTCCCCAGGCTTCTGATCTCATGCAATAGCAATTAGTGCTTCTAAATAGTAGACATAAGTATTGAAAGGCTAACACAGAAACATGGAATCATAAGAGCTGAAAACCAGAATACTCACTAATGAAGGAACAAAAAAGGATCAAACTTCAGTCATAATTTATTTTCATGTCCCTATGTGGACTTTCGGTAAGTATGAAAAATGTCACCAATGGGAGTAGATTATGCCATGGGCTACTGCAGTCAGCTTTTAAATTAAGATATCTGGACAGATATCTATCAAAGTGTTTTATCCAATTAAGTTTCAGTCTTATGAAATATAGAAGAACTGACTTGTCTAAATATTGTTCCTCCACTTTGATTTTAGGGAGATAACAGGGGGGTAAAGAATGACAGCATCTTCCTTACACTAAATAAAACTTTGAATTTCATCAGTTGAATAATAAAATATTTTTCAACAAAATATTTATGTGGCTGTAGTTTTATTCCTTTCAAAGCACATACACACACCAAAAACAAGCATCAAACAAAAAACCACAAAACATGTTCAATTGTCTTAGTTTTCCAATAAACATTCATAACAAATTTCCAAATCTGAGATAAATTTACTAAATAATTATGTCTTGCAGGCTGCTGCCAAAGTTTTCTTCTATCACCTTCAGAGTTTCAGGTTTCACATTGAGGTCTTTGATCCATTTGGAGTTGATTTTTGTACAGGGTGAGATGTAGAGGCTTAATTTTATTCTTCTACAAATGGTGATCCAGTTTTGCCAGAACCATTTGCTGAAGATTCTGTCTTCCTCCATTGAGTCTTCTTGGGCCTTTTGTCAAATTTGAGGTGCCTGAATTTGTATGAGTTCAAGTTTGGATGTTCAATTTTGTTCCATTCATCTATGGGTCTGTTTTTGTGCTAATACCAGGCTGTTTTTATGACTAGAGGCTGGTAATATAGTTTAAAGTCTGGTATATTGATCCCCCCTGTATTAGTCACTTTTCTGTTGCTGTGATAAAACCACCAAGACCAAGGGAACTTATGAAAGGAAGAGTTTATTTAAACTTACAATTGATAGTTACAGGGAATTATACTCCATTATGGCAGGAGGCATGATGGCCAGGGCTGGAGCAGAAAGCCGGAAGTTCACATCACACAACGAACAGAGGAAGTCAAGAGAGAGAGAGACTGGAGACTGGCGACTGGCAAGGCTTGTTAAACTCACTAAGCCCACCTTCAAATGACATACTTCCTCCAGCATGGCCACACCTTCTAAGAACTCCCAGAACAGTGCCACCAACTGGGGACAAAATGTCTGAATAGTTGAAGCCAAGGGGGGAGACTCTCATTCAAACCATCACACCCCTATATTGGACTTTTTGCTCAGGGTCGCTTTGGCTATTCGGGGTTTTTTTGCTTTTACATATGAGTTGAAGGATATATTTCCAAATCTGTGAAGAAATTATTGGGAATTTTAACTGGGATTGCACTGAATCTGTATATTAATTTGGGTAGAATGGACATTTTTACTATATTGATTTTTCCAATCCATGAGCGTGGGAGGTCCTTCCATCTTTGATGTCTTTTTCAATTTCCTTCTTCAGGGGTTTATTATTTTTGTTGTAGAGACCTTGGTGTCTTTGGTTAAGTTTGCTACTAGGCTGTATTTATTTATTTATTTATTTATTTATTTATTTATTTATTTATTTTGTGGGTATTATGACTGGGAAGGTCTTCCTGTATTATTTCTCAGGTTGCTTGTTGTTGGTGTAAAGAAAGGCTACTGATTTTTCTAGGTTAGTTTTGTATCCTGCTACTTTCCTGAAACTCTCAATCATTTCTAGGAGTTTTCTGGTAGAGTTTTTAGCATCCCTTAGGTAAAGTATCATATTATCTGCAAAGAGGGATACTTTGGCTTTCTCTTTTACAATTAGTATTCCTTTAGTTTCCCTTTCTTCCCTTATTACCCTAGCAAGAGTTTCAATATATTGAAAGGGAATGGCAATAGAGGAGAGACTTGCTCTGTTGTGTTTCTACCTTTAAGGGGAATGCTTCTAACTTTTCTCCATGGAGGATGATATTAGCTGTGGGTTTGTTGTATATGACTTTGATTACATTGAGGAATATTCCCTCCAGTCCAATTCCCTCCAGGACTTTAAACATGAGGGGATGCTGGATTTTGTCAAAGGCTTTTTCTACACCAATTGGGAGGATCGTGTGTTTTTACTCTTTCAGTCCATTTATGTGTTTTATATTTATTGATTTACATATGTTGAACCATCCCTGTATCTGTGGTATGAATCCATCTTGATCATGGTGAATGATCTTTTTGATGTGGGTCTGTATGCGATTTGCAAGTATTTTGTTGAAGATTTTTGTCATATATGTTCATTGATGAGATGGGTCTCTGAACAGTTTGAGTTATAGTGGTTGTAAGTCATCTTTAAATGTTTTAGAGAGTTCCCTCTGAAACCATGTGGACCTGGGCTTTTTTTAGTTGGGAGTTTTTTTTTTTTAATTACATTTTCAATTTCCTCAAATATAATGGGTCTGTTTAAGCTGCCAGTCCCTTATTGGTTATGCTTGGATGAATTCCTGGATTTCAAGTATTCATTCATTTATCTCATGTTTTCAAATTTAGTAAGGTATAGATTTTTGAAGTACTCTCCCATAATTGTCTGGAATTTTTCTTTGTCTGTTGTGATGTTTCCCTTTACATCACGAATACTATTGATTTGGAGTCCCTTTTTCTTTCTTTTGGTTAGTTGGGCTAAAGGTCTGTCTTGTTTATCCTTTCAAAGAACCACCTTTTGGATTCATTGATTTTTGTATTGTTTTCTTTGTTTCTAATTCATTGATTTCTGCTCTCATTTTTGTGATTTCTTCCTGTCTGTTGGGTTTAGGGTTCATGTATTGCTGTCTCTCAAGTGTTTGTAGTTGCAGTGTTAATTCCTTTATGTGTCCTCTTTCTGATTTTTTAATGTAGGCACTGAGGGCTATAAACTTCCCTCTTAGGACTGCTTTTTTTTAATTTTATTTATTTTTGCATGTGTATGAATGTACTGTCTGCATGTAGGTCTGTGCACCCATGTGGTGTGATGCCGCGGAGGTCAGAAGAGGGTCTTGGATTCCCCTGGAACTGGAGTTCTCCTGGAATTGGAGTTTCAGACAGTTCTTAGCCGCCATGTGGGTGCTGGGGATCGAACCTGGGTCCTCTGCAAGAGCAGTCGGTGCTCTTAACCACTAGGCCATCTCTCCAGCCCCCTTAGGGCTGCTTTTAAAGTATCCCATAGGTTTTGCTGTTTTGTATTGTCTTTTTCATTTAGTTCCAAGAATGTTTTTATTTCTTTCTTATTTCTTTCTTGACCCATTCATTATTCAGGGATGTGTTGTTTATTCTCCATGTGTTCTTGCAGATAGTAGGGCTTATTCTGGTGTTGATATTGAGCTTTATTGGACTGTGGTCTGATAAAATGCATGAAGTTATATCAATACTTTTGTATTTGTAGAGGTTTTTGCCTGTGTCCCAGTATGTGGTCAATTTTGGAGACTGTTCCATGGGGTGCTGGGAACAAAGTACATTCTCTGGTGTTTGGTTGGGATATTTGGGAGATATCTGTGAGGTCCATTTGTTGTATTTTATTGTTCAGTTAAGACACCTATCTGTTTATTCTTTAGTTCCAGTTTTAGAACCCTTATCTAATGGGCTCAGTGGAGTATTGAAATCCCCCACTTTTAGTGTTCTAGAATTAATCTGTGCCCTGAGGTACGTGTAGAATTGTGTATAAAAGTTCATTGCATCGATTTGTATGTATATAATTCATGAACTGTGAATTCTTCATGGTTATTTTTTTCCTTGATAGAGGGATGTATGAGTCCTCTTTGTCTCCTCTAATTATACTTGATTCCTATTTCCGATAATCGAGTAGCAACTCCTGCTTGCTTTTTCATACCATTTTCTTGCGAAAATGTTTTTCCATCCTTTTCTTAAGTTGGTGCCTATACTTGAGGATGAGATGGGTTTCTTGTACACAGCATATAGATGGGTTCTATTTCCTAATCCATTCATCTAGTCTAGTTCTTTTTTTTTTAATTTTTTTTATTAATTTTTTTTTAATTTATTTCTGTATGTGTATAATGTATGTCCTGCAAGCAAGTCTGTGCAACCGTGTCGTGCAATGCCGCGCGAGGTCAGAGAGGGTTGTCGGATTCCCCTGGAACTGGGAGTTCTCCTGGAAATTGGAGTTTCCAGACGGTTCTCGCCCGCCATGGGGTGCTGGGGATCAAACCCGGGTTCCTCTGTAAGAGCGGTCGGCGCTCTTAACCGTAGGCCATCTCTTCCAGCCCGTCTATGTTCTTTTTTGATTGGGGGTTCAGCCATTAACATTTAAGGTTTATTATTGAGAGATATGTGGTTGCTTCCTTTTTTTTTTTTTTTTTTTTTAATTTATTTCCCGTATGTGTATGAATGTACTGTCTGCCCATGCAAGTCTGTGCACCCGTGACGTGCAAATGCCGCGGGTCAGAAGAGGGCGGTCGAATCCCCTGGAACTGGAGTTCTCCTGGAATTGTATTTTCAAACGCTCCCGGACCGCCATGTTGGGTGCTGCGATCGAACCCGGGTTCCTCTGCAAGAGCGGTCGGCGCTCTTAACCGCTAGGTCATCGCTCCAGCCCGTGCTGCTTCCTTTTATCGAGTACTTTCTGTTTGCATTCTTGGTGGGATGGCCCTGGAACCTGCATGCTCAGAAGGGCACTCCACCAGAAACAATTGGGATCAGATGGTCCTGAAACCCTAGGCCGGAAGCAACAGGTCTCAGATGATCCTGGAACCTGCCTACCAGTAATCATGGCCTGTCATTCATCCTGCATCATTGTTTTGTTATATTTTGTTGGTTGCTCTTTTTTTTTTTTTTTTTTTTTTTTTATTATTTTTTTTTTTTTTTGTTTTTTTGTTTCCTTTAACAAAAATGTAATTCATTGCTTAAGGGGAAAAATACAAAACAACAACAATAACAACATCAAAAACAAAATTACAATAAAAAACCCCTTCTGTCTTTTAAAAAAAAATTTCTTCTCTGGATTTCTGCTTCCAATTCTGATTTTGTCATAATTTATTATTATATTTATTCTGCTTTATACTGCTTCTTTTCTGTTTCATATTTATTTAATAATTACGTTCAGTTTTTGTAGGGTCCTTTGCAATATCTGTGTGCCACTTTCTTTCTTTTTTGGTGTTTTTGAGACAGGGCTTCTCTTTTCATCCTAGCTGGCCTGGAGCTCAATCTGTAGACCAAGCTTGACTTCAACTCACAGAGATCACCCTGCCTCTGCCTCCTGAGTGCTGGGATTAAAGGTGTGCACTACCACACCCAGCCTGTGTGGTCCTTTCTATAATGTGCAAGTAAAGATCAGGGGACCTTTTGTAAGAGTCTGATCTTTTCTTCCACTGAGTCCACATTCTCTACTTTTTTTCTGCCAACACACCTGGTTTAAAGATGGTTCTTAGCCAACATGTGGGTGCTGGAAATTGAACCCAGGTTCTCTGCTAGAGCAGTCAGTACTCTTAACTGCTAAGCCATCTCTCCATCCCCTTCTATTATTTTTTTTAAGTCCTAATAAGTCTAATTTGCATTTCTCAATATTTTCTGAAAGTGCATATATCCCTCGAAGCCTACTAAACTGTCACAAACTTAAAGAATTCTGGGTATCTCTCTTCAAGGAGCTACTGATTGTCAATAATACCTCAAATATTATCAAGTAGATAAGTTCCTTAATTTCATTGAAAATGTTGAGATTTATCCTCAGATTTTGTCTTTGACACATGAGTTATTTTGAAATGTGCTATTTATTCCCCAGATAGATGTTGAATTTTTTTCTGTTACTAATTTCTACATAGAGTTGCTATGGTGTAAGGGCACACATATGATCACTATTCTTTAAAATTTGTAAACATTGTTTTCTAGCACAGAACAAATGTTATACATTTGTAATATTCTGTAAGTTTATGATATGATATGTATATTGCTGTCAGATTATGTGGCCGTAGTCTGTGGATGTCAATGATATCTAGTTAACTGATGGGACCATTAAATTAATATCTGTCCTCACCCAATGTTTCACAATTGATAGATATATAGATAGTAAGAAACTAGGATATGTTTTTCCCTAAATGGGAGACCTATAAAACATCATTTCACCTTAAATCCCAGCACTTGGGAGACAGAGGCAGGCAGATCTCTGTGAGTTTAAGGCCAGCCTGGTCTACATAGTGAGTTCCAGGACAGCTGGGGCTACAGAGAGACCCTGTCTCAAAAAGACAAAAATAAATAAATAAATAAATAAATAAATAAATAAATAAATACCAAACAAAAACCACCATTTCTTCCCAAACTCTAGGAATCATTTGGAAAAGAGAAGCTGGAAGTTTATAAGAGCCTGAAGTGATGAATGACTACAAGAAGGATTGTTCCTTGAATTCAAGAGCAAAGTTGCAAATATAAGCTCACAGAATCTGTGACAATATACAGAAGTCCTGCCTATGTTCAAGTCAGACAAAATCCCAAAATAAGGCCTGAGGTCCCACTGGTATTGATGAGCTGTTGGCCGTTGATGGCTGCTAAGAGGAGGAGATTCAGTAACTTAAGATTATGGCCTCTAGTATGTTGACTGTGCTGTAACAAATGGAAGCATATTAAACAGTATATAGACAGGACATACTGAATTTGTTGGGTTTAAAGAAAAAGAGGGAAGACTAAAGTTTGGTGGGTATTTAGTGGTGGATGACCAGACGAAGTTTGGGGAGGTGAAGTAAATAGGATCAAGGTACAATGTAAAAAATTCTCAAAGAAGTAATAAAATTAGGAAGAAATAATATTAAAAATTAAATAGGACCCTATTTTGGACAGACATCTATTGGGTTGAAAAACCTAGTCTCCTGAACTGCACAGTATTCTCATGGGATGGCTCACCCTGGAAGGAGAGATAAAAAAGAAAAGCAGTCACCACTGAGAAGGATGACAGTTGGTGGTATTTGTCTGGATATCTGAGTGACCATGAGATTATTCCTCCTCCTCTACCCATTACCTCTTAATTGTAATACTCCTTGTCTTCTTTCATATTATATATTTCATATCTCCAAGTTTCCTAAGTCTTTCATTCAAGGAAAAGCACTTGCTATACTGCACCCACTGACTCCATCTGATCCTCAACCAAATCTGTAATGAGGGGATGCAAATTTTCAAATAATGGAAAAGTGGAGACAAGGGGATATGTTCTACAAAAGGAAAGGTATGACTGTGAGAACAGCATATGAAATTACATCATCTAAATAAATCTCCCTTTTTTCATCGCATTATTTGAAACCTATAGATCTTGTATAGTCTTGTGACCAGCTGCTGTAAGGTTTATGGCAAACACATTCAGATATTTTCTGGTGGCATACTTACAAAAGGTAGGTGATATCTCTGTATTTATATTTGGAATATCATACCTTATGTCTTGCTAGGTCAGCAATGTTACCTATAGTGAGTTCATACACATGTTGTATGGGATGAAAATATAATTGTCACATTATAACATCAAGTTATGGTATAGTCAGTCCCCAATAACCAATCACTTAACTGTCTAACACAGTGAGTGGGAAGTATAAAAACACAGTCCTGTTATAAAGTATGAGAGTAAGTAAAGATGTGCAGCAGACAGAAGAGACAACTGTGATCATGAAAGAACTACTTTCACAAGAGTACTCCCAGTTTTAATAAAATAAAATAAATTGGCATCAGAAGCTAGCCCAAACAAACCTGGATGCCAGAATGGAGGATGTTGATTAATTTTGGAGGAGGCAGTGGCTCAAGGGTGAAAATGGCTCTTCAGTGATCCAAATAATGTGTCAATTGTCTGTTTATGTCAAAACATTGTTTACAGGTATGACTTTTAATTCTTAAATAACAATCTGAGGCAACCTGACACAAATTTCCTATGTGGAAACAGTACAAAAGTTACGTATTGGAGAATATAAGCATTCTGCTACATAAATAAATTTCCTTATATTAGGAGCATGGTCGTTTACTAATTTTTTTTAAAATTATGATGTTTATCTATCTGAAAGTTGACTTCAAGTGACCTTGTAATCCTGATGAGGCTACAAGAAATGGATTTTGATTCTTTACAACTGATTTAACAAGGATTATATTTGACAATATGTCCCTTGATACATTTTGCAACATTTTAAGGCCATGCTTTTATTTATGCTGTCTGTGTTCAAATGAATTTTGTCCAGGAGAAATTGAATCCCTCTGGAGAATCCCAAAGGAGATATTTAAAAGCTCACTGATAATAATGAAAATTCCATTTTGATTACTAAGTAGTATATAACACCTTTATGATTGTAATCAGGTCTAAAAGATTGCCTTTGAAATTCAGACAGAACAAGAAATTCACACAACACCAAAGTCTTGCTGCATTATTCCCCGTCGTGCTAAATGGCAAAGGAGATCAATGAGTTTTGTGATCTGAATGACCTCTCTGTAGTTTCTATGTTCAGGCAATTTGTTATGACATTCAGTATTATTTATTCTCTTCTTGCTGCAGACATTCTCTAGAGTATACCTGAGTCAAGTTTCAGCACTTTGTGATTACTTTGATTATAACTAGGACAGCCATTGGAAAATCATTATTTGGTTTTGAAAGTATTATAGTTACAATATTCTAAGCTACAGCTTGTTTCACATAAAACATTTTTGTATCTTTGCATTTAATTTTTAATCTGAAGAATGATAACTGTGTGAATTGAGTCCTTCATAAACTTTTGGACCCACTGCTCTATGAAACATATGGGAAGCAAATTGGAACACTTGTTCAACAGAAGTTTACAGAGCTCCTATGATTTGCATATGGGTGAAATGCTGGCTTGCAGAATCCTGTGGTGTACTGGAGCGTACAATTAGGTTTCACGTACTTCACTATGAAGCTATTGGAGCATGCCGTTAAAGTGTACATCTTCATACTGAGTAAAACAGCTTTGACAGTGATAAGCATGGTATCAGGGAGGAGACCAATATAATCATTCAAATAAAGTTGTGGAGCTCAGCTCCGTGAGATACAGGACAATTTTTAAAAACTTCTCTTCTATCTCATTTAAGGCTAATACAAACTTTAACATCAATATTACTGCTGTCGCCCTTTTGCAGATAACAGCTAGAACTTTCTCCTTGTAACATTTTATTTACTTTGAAAATTTTATGTATGAGCATTATGTTGCATATATTGCATTGTTTTCTTCATTTAAACTCCCATCATCTTAAATGAAATTGAAAGTATATTATGATTTCTTTCATTAGTTACTTATTGCTTTTTATTTTTGTCCTCTCTTAGGAGTTAAATTTTACAAATTCATTACTATTTATAATTTTAAATTATTTTTTATTTTCTTACAATATAACGTGTGGGTATTTAAATTCCCTACCAAATCCCTACTCCCCAACCCCCAACATCGGTACCAGCACCGATGCATTCTGATTTGTCCCTAAATACACTCCAGTAAGGCCCATGCACTTGGCTCATCAAAAGCATAATTCTTGTAAGACACTGCTTTTCACCTCTGATCAGTATCAATTGCCAAAACTCCTTAGATTAAGTTGCGAATAATTTTGCACTCACACATGTTGGGATATTGTCCGTTTTGAACTTGCATAAAACTTGTGCATGCTGTCACATTGCTGTGAATTAATATGATTAATTGACAAGCTGTCTAGAAGACTCTGTTTCTTCGTGACTGATATGATTATTCTTTCTCCTATTCTTCAGTGAACCCTAAGTTTTGAACTAGCTAGTTCAGTATTACTTTGAATTAAAACATTCCCCTCTTATAGTTCATACTATCTAATCATTATTTATGTCTTCTTTCATTCCCCTTGTACACTACACCCTAGTCACTTCCCAGTCAAAATACACCTCTTTTCCCCATTTCTCCTTTACCACATCAGTCCCTTACTACAGCCTTTCCCAAGCTCCTTCTTCCTGTTTAACCCCATGGTTGCCTTCCATGCTCTTGACCCTTGATCTTACATCAGGATATATAGTCACTTCTAGAGATTTGTAGCTATGATCCATAAATGAAAGAGGATATACACCACATGTTTGATGAGTCTGTGTTGCTGAAGCAACCCCAAGTGGGGCTGGAGAGATGGCCTTGCGATTAAGAGCGCTGACCACTCTTACAGAGGACCTGGGTTCGATCCCCAGCACCAACATGGCGGCCGAGAACCGTCTGAAACTCCAATTCCAGGAGAACACCAGTTCCCGGGGAATCCAATACCCTCTTCTGATCTCCGCGGCATTGCATGACACGGGTGCACAAACTTGCATGCAGACAGTACGTTCATACACATACAGAAATAAATAAAAAAAATAAAATAAAATAAAAAAGAAAACAAACGGAAGCAAGAAACTCAAAACGGTATGAATGGCCAAACTGGAAATTAGGAGTCTAGAGAGTGTGGTTCCACAGACAAGTCAGCTCCTTGGACCCTGTTCATTTGAACCTACAACATTGTTGTCAACATGCTCAAGACCCATGCAAACTCAAGTAGACTCAAACCCAGCACTGAACAGAAGAAGTGTGTAGCAGCACCCAATCTTAGCTGAAAAAATATTGGGAACTGACTACTATAATGTGAGGAAGAGTTGGCCTTTTTAAATTTTTTTTATTGATGATTTGTGTATTTCAGACAACATTGTTCAATTCAGTTCAGGCATATTCCCTTATCCCCATTAAACCCCGCCCCACCCCACCCCACCCCAGGTCATGCATTCTGCCATAACTTTTCTGCATCTTTCTCTCAGTCTTTTTTAATCTTAAGAATTCACATTTTTCTCCATTAATTTTATATTACTCTAAAATATGGGTACATACTCTCTACCCACAGTAATTACAGTGTCTGAACATAATTGGTGAGTGGATTCTAGAGCCCATTGAGAGATTCACATTATAACAACATAGTTGCTTTCAGATAAACAGAAATATAGCAATAATGTTATTCAGCTTAATTTTAATCTGGGGGATTTGGTGTTAGGATCCACAAATAAGGAAAACCATTCTCCATTTGTCTTTCTGGGACTGTGTTACCTCACTCAGCATAATGGCTTTGAGTTCCATCCATTTACCTGCAAAGTTCATAATGCCATCTTTCTTTACTGCTGAATAGTACTCCATTGTGTAGATGTACTACATTTTTTTCGTCCACTTGTCTGTGGAGGGGCATTTGGGTTAGTTCCAGCTCTTTGCTATTGTGAAGAGAGCTGCAATAAACATGGATGTGCATGTAGCTTTGTGGTAGGATGAGTCTTTGGGGTATAAACCCAGGAGTGGTATGACTGGGTCAGGTGGTAGGCTCTTTCTGAGTCTTTTAAAGGTTCTCCACACTGCTTTCCATAGTGGTTGTACAAGTTTACATTCCCAACAGCAGTGGATGAGTGTTCCCCTTTCCTCATAACCTCTTCAGCATCTGTTGTCTTTTGTTTTATTGATATTAACTAGCCCTATTGGAGTGAGATGATATAGGAGAGTGGTTTTAATTTGCATTCCTTTAATTTATTAATGGTGTTGAACAATTTTTAAGATGTTTCTAAGCCACCTTTAATTCCTCACTGGTGAACTCTCTGTTCAGTTCTTTACTCCATCTTTTGAGTAGGTCATTTGTCTTCTTACTTGTTTTCGAGTAGTTTATATATTCTTGTCATTAATGCTCTGTCAGACACATCACTGGTAAAGATTTCCTCCAATTCTGTGGGTTTTCTCTTCAACTCCTTGAGAGTTTCTTTTGCTGTACAGAAACTTTCAAGTTTTATGAGGTCCCATTAGTCCATTGTTGACCTTACTTCTTGTGCAGCTGCTCTCTGATTTAGAAAGACTTTTCCTATGCCTATGTCTTGTAGGTTGTTGCCAAAATTTTCTTCTATCACCTTCAGGGTTTCAGGCTTCACAATGAGATCTTTGATCCACTTGGAATTGATTTTTGTACAGGGTGAGAGGTAGGTGTTTAATTTTGTTCTTATTCAAATGATGATCCAATTTTGGCAGCATCATTTGCTGAAGATGCTATCCTTCCTCCATTGAGGTTCTTTTCCCCCTTTCTCAAATATGAGGTGGCTGATATTGTATAAGCTCATGTTTGGAACTTCAATTTTGTTCCACTGGTCAATGGGTCTGTTTTTGTACCATACCAGGCTGTCTTTATGACTATGGCCCTGTAATATAGTTTCAAGTCCGGTAGGGCAATCCCTTCTGTATTGCATTTTTCACTCAGGGTTGCTTTAACTATTTGGGGTCTTTTGGTTTTCCACATAAATTTAAGGAATTTTTCCAAGTCTGTGAAGAAGCTCATAGGGATTTTGATTGGAATTCTGTTGAATCTGTATATCAATTTGGGTAAAATGGACATTCTTATTATATTAATTTTCCCAATTCATGAGCATGGGAAGTCTTTCCATCTTTTGATGCCATTTTCAATCTCCTTCTTCAGGGGTTTAAAATTTTTGTTGTAGAGGTCTTTGGTATCTTTGGTCAGTTTTGTTCCCAGGTATCTTATTATTTTTGAGGCTATTGTGAGTGGGAAGATCTACTTATATTCCTTCTCCACTTGTTTATTGTTGGTGTAAAGATAGGCTACTGATTTTTCTAGTTTAATATTGTAGCCTGTTACTTTACTAAAACTCTTAATCATTTCTAGAAGTTTTCTGGTGGGCTGGTCTTCATTAAGAGAGGGACTTTGGGCAGGCTGACTAGAGTTCAGAGGATGAACTGCCATTGAGGATTGGCCAGGGAGAGTAAGTTGGCAAAATAGATCTTAGCACAAATTGGAGAATATATGAACTCCAGAAGGAGGGTTGGAGGGTGCCAGTACACAGGTGATTAAGAAATATTGAGAAGTTATTTATGAAATACACACAAATTCAATAAATATATTGTTAATAAAAACGGGCCTTAAAAAGGAGGCTGATGTGATGGCTCACTTCTTTAAGCACTCAGGAGACAGAGGGCAGCCTGGTCCACATAGTGAGTTCCAGGTTAGCTGGGGTGCAGTGAGACTCTGCCTCAGAAAAATGCCAATGGGGAAAAAAGTTTCTATTTCCATGCATTTCCCAGCAAATTTTATGGTCTCATTTTTCTTTATAGAAAGGGTCAAGGTTCATGATGAATAATGGTAACAAAATCTTTGCATATTTTATTTAAATAGATTTCCAATTCATAATGCTATGAATACCAAATTATAATTCAGCTCTAGCTCTGGTTCAGGTGAAGGAAGAACATGTTCCTAAACATGCTTTTAGTCCACAAAGCACATCTCATATCCCTTTCATTTTTTAAAATTATATAATTAAATGTAATTAAACATAGTAAATACTGGGGCTGGAGAGATGGCTCAGTCATAAAGAGTGCTGCACCGACTGCTCTTGCAGAGGACCTGGGTTAAATTCCCAGCACCCTGAGATCTCCAGAGACCAGCTGAAGAAAGCACAGGCAGGTAGGAGCTGGGTGCTTCAGCAAGGCTGATTCTTGTTTGACTTAATCTAGTTAATCCTTTAAACCAGTTGTTTTTGGCTTAACTGGCTTTTGTGGCTGTGGGGGCAGAGTTGTCCTCCCAGCTGGAATAAGAGGTAGGGTTGTGTGAGTCTTGAGATCTGAGATCTCCCAAGACCAGCTGAAGCACTGGTACCAGGGTGGGGGCTAAAGAGCACCCCTCCAACTGGGATTATGAAGGCACCTGAAGCGGGCAAGCAAAGCAAGCCTTCAACTCAGTGAAGAGGCATATGGGACTCACATTGGAATACAGCAAAGGAGAAGCCCATATGCCAGGAATGGGAAGAAGGGACAACACAGGAAAGGGGCAGGATAATCCCACACCAAGCTCTTCCAACTCCTTGAAAGATTCCTACAGTGGGATCCCCCTGGGGATGGCCCAGGACACAGATATCAGAAACAAAATTGGGAACATACTTAAAAAACTACAAGATTATAAACAGCAAATCAAAGAACAAAGAAAAGAGAAAGAAGAACTCAAGAAGGACGTAGAGAGAGAGAATGACAAACTCCAGAAGGAAGTAGAAACACTGAAAAGGTCCCATGCTGAAAAAGATAAGAAAACCAACCAGCAAAGAAAAGTGCTACAGGAAGAGATTGAGAAGCTCCAAAAAGAAGTAGAAATACTAAAGAAATCAGAAGAGGAAATGAAAAAGGAAATCAAACACTCATCCAATCAAGAGGAAAGGATTGGAAAAAGCCTCAGAAGCAGAATGGAGGAAGCAGAACGAATATCAGACCTGGAAGATAACACAGAACAAATTAAAAACCTCAAGAAGAGTTATGAAAAATTTAAAAATACACAAAAGTGGAACAAACCAGGAGCTGTGGGACACTAAGAAAAGATCAAAACTCTGCACTCATAGGAAATGAGAAGGAGAAGACTCCAAGAGAATTTTATGGATCAGATCCTCAACAGAATAATAGATGAAAATTTCCCCAAACTAAAAAAGGACAAACTAATACAAATACAAGAAGCAACATAGATGCAAAAACAGAGATAAGAAAAGAACCTCTCCATGCCACATCAAAGTTAAATTCTCGACATGCAAAAAAAGACAAAAATCCTTAAAGCCACATGAGAAAAACAAACAAGTGACCTATAGGGGAAACCTATCAGAATTACAACTGACTTCTCAGTGCAAACTATGAAACCAGAAGAAAATGGCCAAAGCATTCCCAGTGTTAAAGGGCAATAGATGCAACCAGGTTACTATACCCAGCAAAAATGCAATTATATGGTTGAAGGAGAGAGAAACACCTTCCATGACATAAACCAGAGAAAGAATACATTTCCGGAAAACCACCCACAGAGAATACTTGAAGCAATTCAAAGGACAGAAGAAAGGAGCAACCATCCCCAGGCACCTAGAAAGAGAAACAATAAAAGCATAACTGCAGAAGTTGAAACCTAACCTAATACTGCAAATTGGATAATAAGGCAAAAGGACAACACAAACCTTCAGTCATAATCTTAAATATTAATGGACTAAATTCCAAATCAAAGTCATAGACTTGGAGATTGGATTAGGAGGAAAACAGAATCCATCAATAGGCTGTCTACAAGAACACATCTTACCTTCAAGGACAGACACCACCTTAAAGTGAAAGGATGGAAAAAAAATATTCCAAGCAAATGGTACCAAAAAGAAACACGTTGTTGCTCTTTTAATATCAGAGAAATAGACTTCGAAGTAAAGAATCAGAAGAGACAAAAGAGGCCATTAATTTTGATTAAAGAGCAATTCACCAAGAAGATTTCACAATTATGAATATATATGCCCCAAATATGGTGCAACCAAACTTATAAAGACAATTCTCCAGGACCCACAAGTCACACACTAACCCAGTACACTCATAGTAGGGACTTCAGTACCCACTGAGCTCCTTTGGACAGTCAACAGGACAAAGAATAAACAGGAGACATTATGAACTGAACAATATGATACATCAAATGGACCTCCATAGACCTCTACCGAATATTCCACCCTAATACCAGAGAATACACTTTCTACTCAGCACCCCACAGAACATTCTCCAAAATGGACCACATATAGGGACCACAGAAGAAACCTCACAATACAAAAAGATTGAAATATTTCAGATTTATCCGACCACAGTGCAATAAAGCTCAGCATCAACACCAGTATAAGCCCTACTTCCACAAGAACATAGTGGAGACCTAAACAACACACTCTGAATAATGAATGGTCAAGAAGAGATAAAGAAAGAAATAAAAAGCATTCCTGGAACTGAATGACAATGACATACAACACCACAACAAACCTATGGGATGCCTTAAAGCAGTCTCTAAGAGGGAAGTTTATAGCCCTGGGTGCTACACTTAGAAAAACAGAAAGAGCATAAGTTAATGAGTCTAACACGAGCACAAGCACTTGAGACTCAACAAATGAACCCTAAATGCACACAGACAGGAACAAATAACAATAATCAGAGCAGAAATCAATGAAATAGAAACAAAGAAAACAATACAAAAATCAATAATCCAAAAGGTGGTTCTTTAAAAGAATAAACAAGATAACATACCTCTCGCCCAGTTAACCAAAAAAAAGACAAGCACCAAATAAATACAAATCCATGATGAAAAGGGAATTCTCAACAGACAAGGAAAAGATCAGAAAAAATCATATGGGAATACTTTAAAAACTAACTCTACCAAGTTTGAAAACCTAGAAGAAATGGATGAATATCTGAAATCTGGGAATCACCAAAGCCAACCAAGAAGGATCCAAGCTTAAACAGACCCATTAATACATGAAGAAATTGAAAAAAAAAAAAAAAAAAAAAAACCCCAATAAAAAAACGCCCCAGGCCCAGCAGTTTCACGCAGAATTCTATAAAACATTTCAAAAGACCTACAACCATTATTATTGAAAGTGTTTAGACAGGATACAAACAAAGAGAATTCCCCAAATTCCTTCTATAAATCAGCTTCACTCTATAACCCAAACTAGGCAAAGATACAACTAAAAGGAGAATTATAGACCCATCTCCCTAATGAACGCAGATGCCAAAATTCTAAACAAGATACTGGCAAATTGCATACAGACCCACATTAAAAGATCAATCACATGACAAGTTGGTTTATTCAGAGATGCAGGGTGTTCATCATACGAAAATCGATAAACACATCAAAAACATAAATGGAATGAAAGTAAAAAACCACACCATCATTCAATTATGCTGAAAAAGCCTTTGATAAAATCCAGCATCCCTCATTCTTAAAGTCCTAGAAGGGAAATGGAGGAGGGATCATTCTCAATGTAATCAAAGGCATATACGGAAACCCACAGCCAATGATTCTAAATGGGCAAATGACAGAAACGTTCCTTTTAAAGGTAGGAACTTGGCACTCCTCTTCAATATAGTGCTTGAAACACTTGCTAGAGCACAAAGGCAAGAACAGAATGAAAGGAGTACTAATTTGGAAAAAGAGGAAGTCAAGCTATCCCTATTTTCTGATGATATGGTTGTTTACTTAAGCGATGCTAAAAACTCCCACCAGATACTACTAGAAAGAATTAACAACTCAGCAAAGTGGCAGGATGCAAAATTAACTAAAAATCAATGGCTTTCCTTTCCGCCAAGTACAAGCAACTGGAGAAGATTCATAAAGGACCTTCCCACTCACAATAGCCTCAAACAACAATAAAATAATCTAGAACAAATCTAACCAAAGAACCAATGATCTCTACAACAAAATGTTCACCTTTAAAGAAAGAAATTGAAGAAGACATCAGAAGATGGAAAAACCTCCCATGCTCCATGGATTGGGAAATTAACATTGTAAAAATGCCATTCTACCGCAACTCTGGATAGATTTAATGCAATCCCAATCAAAATCCCCAAGAGTTTCTTCACAGGCTTGGGAAAAAATTCCTTACTACATTTGGAAAAACAAAAGACATGGAATAGCCAAAAGAAAAACCCGAGCAAAAAGAGCTACACACAGGGGGATCTCTATACTAGTTCAAACTATACTACAGGGCTATAGTCATTATAAACAGCTTGGTACTGGCACAAAAACAGACCTGTTGACCAATGGAACAAAACAGAACACAAACCTGAGCACAGACAAGTTCAGCCATCTCATAATTGACAGGGGGCCAAGACAAAGACACAATGGAGAAAAGACAGCGTCTTTAGACAAGTGGTGTTGGCAAAACTTGGATCACCACTTGTAGAAGAATGAAAATAAACCCCTACTCTCACCCTGCTACAAAGTGAATACTCCAGGGTGGATAAAAGACCTCAACGTGGAAATCCAAACTCGTGAAAGTGATAGAAGAAAAAGTTGGTAGCAGCATAAGACATAGCCATAAGAAAAGACTTCCTAAATCAGATAGCAGCTGTCCAAGAAAATAAGGTGACAATTGACAAATGGAAACCTCATTAAACTAGAAACTTCTGTACATCAAAAGAACATCACAAAGTGAAGAGATACCAGAAAGTGTGGGAGGAAAACCTTCACCACAGATACAGTCTGCCAAATGCTGTTATTTTCTCAAATATAAAACTTAACTCTCTAAAAACACAGAAGAAAGAAATGACCCACTAATGATGGAGCCAAGAGTGAACAGAGACTTCACAAGTGAGGAATTAGAGTGGGAAGAGAGAGGAAACACCTTAAGAATGTGGTTCAACATAATAATCATAAGTTGAAGAATGAAATCAAAACCACTTTAAGATTCATCTTACTTCATAAGAACTGCCTTCGGTTAGAAAACAATGATACCAAGTGCTGTAGAGTATGTGGGAAAAGGGGAGACAGTCATCCACTGCCTGGGTGGGAATGTAAACTCGTGCCAGCCACTATGGAAAGCATAAGCTGTGGGAAGTGTGAGAACCCCTTGGAAGACTCTGAATGAACATTGCCACACTGACCCCGGCCATACCACTTCCTAGGCATGTACCTAAAGACTCATCCAACACGCAGAGATACTATGCACAGCCATTGTTTATTTCAGCTCTCTTCACAAATAATGAGATCTGGGAACCAACCCAAAGGCCCTTCCAATCTGAGAAGGAGGATAGATGAAAATTGTGGTACATGCTACATAATGGGTTCTATGCAGCAGTAAAGAAAGATTAGCATCATGAGCTTTGCAGAAATGGCTGGAAGCGGAGGACATTATGCTGTTATGAGTAACACAGTCCAGAAAAAACACACGATGAATGGTATCCCTTCATCTGTGGATGCTTAGTGCAATTACCTAGTTGTATATTATTTGTGCATGGCCCTAGTTTCAGGCCCCTTGAGCTTTTTGTCCAAAAGCAGTTGGGCAATGATCATATTGAAACAATCAAACAACAACCACGAAAGACTCCATCAAAGAACTGACTGGAAAACAGTGAATGCTGGTCAAAAACAGTAACTTACACTGGAGGCATTAGGGAGAATGACGCGAGAAAGAGAGAAAAGCATGTTGGCAGACCAGAATGTCTGAACTCTGGTGGGGTGGGGGAGGAGGGTGGGGACCTAGGGGCTAGAGTTGGATAATGGAGACTATGATAATATATATATATATATATAGTATAGTCTATATTATTATATATAAATTCACGGCACCACATGGCGGCTAAGAACCTTCTTTAAAAACTCGCCAGTTCCAGGGTATCTGACGCCCTCTTCTGGACTCTTGGGCATGCACAACACATGTGCACTACCTACTTCAGACAGTCACCACTACCACATAAAACAAACACACCAAGGGCCGGAGCGATGGCCTAGCGGATTAAGAGCGCCGACGCGGCTCTTGCAGAGGATCTGGGTTCTGATGCCCAGCACCACACATGGCGGCGCGAAACCGTCTGACAACTCAATTCCAGGAGAACTCCCAGTTCCAGGGGGTCCGACGCCTCTTCGACCTCCGCGGCATTGGGCAGGCTACGGGGCACCAGACGGGCAGGCAATACAAAAGACAGCAGCACCAGACGGAATACGAATAGAAAATGAAAGAAAAAATAACACACCACACAAAAAGACCCACGCAGGCAATACGAGGACAGAAAACATGGGGGCATGGGGGGTTGGTAATACCCCATATGAATGCGTGTGCCGAGGGGGGAGCGTGAAGGGAGGGGGATCCGCGTAGTGAAAAATGTGGATTGGCAAATACCTCTGGTCAAATCTATGGCATAATATATGTGAATTTCTATTGCGATTATATTATACTTTCTTTTTTCTACAGGTAACTACAGCTTAACATTATCTTATAGCTTCTATTCTTTAAACGATTTATTCATTTGGTTATTTATTATATGCTGTGTTGCAGGTAATTTTCTACTTCATGTATGGGAATAGTGCATAATGGAAGCAAGAAAGAATTCAGTCTTTACTAAGCTTGCAGTTTTATGAGTGATAGAGTTAATAAATGTCTGGAAATGTCATTGCATTAACATTTACATACCCAATTAAAAGCCTGTCTGTTACTACTGTAGGATGCTTGGACAAGAAAAAAAAAATGGAAAAGAGTCATTATTCTATCTTTAGAAAACTTCAGTGATTTAAATTGGGTTTTTTTTTCTTTTTGAGACGGTGTCTTCCTGTAGCCCCAGCTGTCCTGGAACTCACTCTGTAGACCAGGCTGGCCTTGAACTCACAAAGATCCACCTACCTCTGCCTCCCAAGTGCAAGGATTAGAAGCATAAGCTGCCACGCCTGGCAGGGATTTTATTTTCATTTTTTATTTTTTATTTTTTGGTTTAAATTGGAATTTCTTTAAAAGGTATTTTTAGCCATTTCTAATCATATTTGAGGGAAAAGAAGGGACCAATTATGTCTTCTTCCACAAAAGTGGCAGAGAGAGTTTTCCAAATCAGTACCTCCTCTCTTCAATATCTTCCAGAAAATGGAAATAACTTGAATGCTACACTTTTCAATCAAGTGTTTGAATACCTCCAAAGATCATCTTGCTTCAGTTCTTAAACATGTCACTTGGAAAAATGATGTAGTGGTTGTAAGTTTAAAAATAAGTTGTAATAGAAAGATAATGTATCACAGAAGCGGAATACATGGCTGTAATTGCTATACAGGTGCTTGGAAAGCCATGACTCTTAAAATATCCAAATAGTGAGAAACAGTATCATAAAATCTTACCAATCTTACTATCAAAATCATGTGGTTGCTCAAAAAGTCAAAGTATCTTGTCTTTCAGTTACACTTCCCTGTTAGATACTCAAAGTATTTTGATAAACACACCATCAAAATTTTTGCATATCATATTTCCTATATGTCCCTATTGAGGGACATATAGAATGATTCTACTAATTTGGGAAATTAGTAGAATCATTCTATATGTCCCTCAATAGATGAGATGATTCCATGTGTCCACCCAAGTGATATATGAAATGTTTGGAGTATTATCCATGTGTTAAAGAGAGTGAAATTATATCATTTTCAGGATGAAGATAAATATTGTTATTTTAAGTGTAATAAGCCAGTCTCCAAAAGCTATTCTGATTGCTCTCACATCCTCAATTCAGACTTTTAGACAATTTTTTAAATATATTTTTATTTATTTATTTTGTGAGTGTATTGCCTGCATGTATGTAAGTGTGCTCGTGTAATGTCAGAAGAGGGCATTGGATCCCCTCAAACTGGAGTTAAGGGTGGTTATTAGCCACCATATGGGTGCTGCCAACTGAACCTGGGTCTTCTGTAAGAGCAGCTTGGGCTCTTAACAACTGAGGCATTTCTCAAGCCCCTACAGTAGACAAATTTGAAAGTGGGAAGGGAAGTGTTTGGAGAGAAGCTGGGGAGAAGCAGGAAGAGGCATAAGAGAAACAGCTAATGGGAGGGAAATATGATAATAATTAATGATATGAATGCAATGATTATATACAAATAAATAACTATTTCACAGTCTAAACTTTAATGTTTCCAAAGGCTAACAACCTCTGGGGACTGAATGATTTAGAACATTGTAGATTCTGTATGCTCAGCAGCATCTCTGGAAATAAAACAAAGCAAAACAAAAAAAAAACAAGTGTTTTCTCAATCTTGAAAACTATTGCACTATTATGTTTATAGGTACAATATATTAATTTTTTCCTTATAAAACCTTTTATTACATTATATATTTGCATTCATGTGTATGTGTGCATGTATGGACACAATTGTGTCCCAATATTTATATGATTATCAAAAAAGAACCTTCAGGACTTAATTCAATCCTTCATATACTTTGATCCTGGGTCTCAAACTCAGGACCGCAGCCCTACCTGCAGGCATGCCTTCCCACTAAGCTGTCCCATTGGTCCATACTTACATCGTTTTATTTTATTTTATTTTATTTTGGTCTTTTCGATCATTTTAAACCATATTTAGGTTCATGTTAAACTATAGTTACAAGAAATCAGGATGCACAAATATCTAGAGGGATAAGTACTAAGTCAATCAAAAAATAGAGGAGTTTGCTTTGTTAAAAAATACTCTTCTCTATTGTGTCAAATGTAGTGTAAAGGGCTGGAGAGACGGCTCAGCAGTTAAGAACAGTGAGTGCTCTTGCAGAGGACCCAGGTTCAAATTCCAGCACCCACATGGTGCTAATAACAGTTGATAACTTCTATTTTAGAGGTCTCAGGCCCTGTTCTGACCTCCAGACATTGCCTGACACATGTGCACCTACCTACATGCAGGCAATACACTCCTGCACATAAAATAAAAATAACAAATAATAAAAATATGTTAAAATGAGGTAAAATCAGCAAATAATATACATTGAATTAAACTTCAAAATTAAAAAAAAAAAAGAACTTAACTTCTTAATGTGAAATAGAATTATAAAATTCTGATAATAAGAGACCAGATACATTCCAGGGACCTGGAAATGATGAATGAAAATTATAATGGGGAAAAACTGCCATGCACTGTCACCTTAAATGTCCCATAAAATCTTCAGAATCATCTGACATTTTACACTATCTTTCTGAAAGCTCAAACTACACTCACCTATACTGCATGTAGGTATATGCATGGGACATTTTGAACCCACACTATTAGGTAAATTCTCTCTCTCTCTCTCTCTCTCTCCCTCTGTGCTTGTGTGTGTCTGTGTGACTATCTCTGTTCTATTTCCTCTATCTGTTCTGTTTTGTCATGGAAAAAATTGAAATTGTACAGGTAAAGATTTTGGAATTGTGATTATTTACCACACATTTTATAGAACAGTGGTGTTTAACTCAGTAGGCTCTAGAGAAGCATCATTATCTAAATTTACATTTTAATAAATCAATTAAGATAAATTAAAAATTCTTCCTCTATCATAGTCACAGTGATTACCTTTCAAGCATGAAGTGGCTCCAGATGACTAGAGAGAAATGAAGTTATTAGATATGCCTGTCACTAGGGAGAATTCTCTATTATCACATTCATGATCATGGTGGTCTTGATACATACTGCTATAAGCAGTTAAATTTGGCAACTCAATATAAATATAAATATAAATATTACTCAATATAAATACAAACATTACTAATAAATCAAGTATTTGTACAATTGTTTATAGCACAATTCAGAAAATATGAAAAAATTTGAAAGCATTATAAATATGTGTCACTTGGGATCTCTGTACATGCCACAGGCCCCATCTTAATAGCATTGAAATTCAGCGGTGACCATGACACTTAATAACTTAATTTAATGTATACTATTTATATTTTTGTGACTCTACTAAAAATTATATCTACATGCAAATATTTCTTAAATACATTGGTGTATGAATCACCAAATATGTAAAACATAGCATAAATCTGAGTCGAGTTCGGTCAGATTTTTGCAAGAATCCACATTTTCTATAATTACTTCACTCTCCCAGATGTTGCCTTTCAAATGTATCAAAGTTCAAATAGAATGAATAACAAACAAAACAGGGAATAGATTATTAACATTATTTTTATAGCACAAACTTAACAATATATTTTAAAAATCGGTGACATGTCAACATTTTTGACATTCAAAATCTTGAATACATTAGTAAACAAGCATTAAAAAAGCAGTTAATTTTCATGCAACTGCTAGGTACAGAAGGGTGCACATATTTTAAATTGAAATATATCTAAATATAGTTTTCAATAACTGATAATATTATGTTGATCATTTAATCTTGGGAAAAACATATAGGTATGCTCAAACCATAGAAAAATTAAATTATTATTCCATAACTACAACCTTGTCTCACTAGTAAGAAGAAGGTGGTTTGATTTCCAAGATTTATGCACAGGAGGTTATTTTTATTTTTATTATGGTTATTAATTATCTTTTTAATTTTCTGATTACTTTTTGTCAGCAACAGTACTGTAAGAAAATACAATTAGTCGACTATCTATGTAGAGACGCTTGAAGACTGGCAGTCTGTGAGTTCGATTACCTAATTCATCTATGGAGTTGTTACTCCTTGTGGTAGCAACTGCCAAGGCTGTCCTTTTCCTCTGAAGGCTTGTATTAGTCTTATCCACAGGCTCACTTCCTTTGCCTTCCATTCAAAGGCCTCCTAAATATCCAATGAATGTATCACTTTCTACCTTTAAGAACTTTTCTTCCAATTCTTTTCATGCTAGACTAGATTATGTACACTCATCAACAACTCCATTGCTGTCGGAGCAAGTTTAGTCTTATTATTTTTTATGTGTATTTAGTCTTATTATTTTTTATGTGTATGAGTGTTCTGTCTGCATGTAGGTTGGTGCACCCATGTCATGCAATGCCGCTGACGTCAGAAGAAGGCGTCAGATTCTCCTGGAACTAGAGTTAAAGACGATTCTTAGCCAGCATGTGGGTGCTGGGAGTCAAACCCAGGGCCTCTTCAAGAGCAGTCGGTGCTCTTAACTGCTGAGGAATCTCTCCAGCCCCATATGTACAATTTTATATTTGTCTGTACTATATATGAAATACTTTCAAAGTGACATTCTTATGGATCATTATTCTACAAATATTCTTAGCCTGCTTGCTTAGCATGTATTGTTCATTTATACAGAAAGCTGACTTCTGATTTCTCAAGTTATATTGACTGTAATTCAATGGGAAGGGAAATCTGAAACAGCTTTACATTTTATAATGTGAATTCCTTCAGATAATCTCAATGTCTATAAACAAAGTATTTGCTGTTTTTAGTTTCTGTATAACATTATCATGTATGGAGCTCATTGACTCTATTACAGGCCATTGGAGTTCCTGGCACTTACTTCATGCTTCTTTATACTTATTAGCCACTTTTAGTTGCACATTCAAGTCTGTCTCAGGTGAATTTGTGAAGTATGAAGGGTTATTATTAACAAATGAACACTAAAGTAAGGATTATAAAGTTTCTGAACTTAGAATCTGAATTTTTTATCTTCTCAATTAAAATTCTCTTACTATAATATCCTAATGTTTGTTGATTCTGCTCAATGTTTATATGCACTAAAGTGGGAAAACAAACTTCCAATATTTGGGCCTTTTCTTCAGAAGGAAACTTTTTAGAAGTTTTTCAGTTGTTTTCTTCCTATATCATAGAAAATATTTATAATACCATTCCATTAAGATTAAATTGCGATTAGAGAAATCCTTCAACTTTGCTTAGATCAGAAACACACATTTATTTTTTTTTATATTGATGCTTTGTGTATTTCATACATCATTTTCCAATTCAGTTCAGGCATATATCCCCTTCCCTTCCCCCCACCCCACCCCTACCCCTCCCAGATCATGCATTCTGCCGTAACTTTTCTGCATCTTTCTTTTTTTTGTTGTTTTTGTGTTTTGTTTTCATTTTTCTAAGACTGAATTCTGCTTCCTTAGATAATTATGGGAAAATGAAGCACAATTCTTAGAAAAACAAACAACCACTAGAATTTAATACAGGTGGAGACAGTGAAATAGTACGTTTGGTCAAATAGCCAGACAACATCAGGCTTGTATCCCTCTAATCTCTCAATCTCACATATCCTCCAACTGGTTGTTTTTATGTGTGGATGTGAACATATGCTATATGTACATGGTAGCGTGTATGCATTCATGTCCAGTGTAGGTTTCTATGCATGTATGTGCATATGCACATTCCTGGAGAGGTCAGGGGTAGACTTTGAGTGCCTTCTTTATTCACTTATAAACACTGTGTGTCCTTCTTTATTCACTTATAAACACTGTGCGTGTGTGTGTGTGTGTGTATGTGTGTGTGTGTGTGTGTGTGTGTGTGTGTGTGTGTGTGTGTGGTTATTGTGTAACATTATTCACGGGGCAACATGAAAATAATGTGTATTAATCTCTGGTAGGGAATCAAATATATACCACAGTAAAAATTCCACTGAAGTCCAAATTAGTGAATTAATGAGATTATAATGCTTACCCCTAGGCATATAGATGAAGGGTTATATGCAGGATTAGAAAGGACTCTTGGAGCTGGAGAGATGGCTCAGTGGTTAAGAGTGCCGACTGCTCTTGCAGAGGACCTAGGTTCAATTCCCAGCATGCACATGGTGGCTAAGAACATTTTTTACTCTAGTTCCAGGGGAATCCGAGGCCCTCTTCTGACCTGCGCAGCATTGCACGACATGGGTGTACCAACCTACATGCAGACAGTACACTCATACACATAAAAATAATAATAATAAAAAGAAATGACTCTTAAGGCAGCTACATCATTGAAAGCTCACCAATCATCAGTGATGGCTCCCAGAAACTTAAAATCTGGTGCTCACTGCCTTACTTACAGGCAGCTCAGCTCAGAAACTTCAGGTTAGGTCACTTGGTCTGGGCCTCTTCCAGCTTGGCTGATTTTCTCTTCTAGGTGGCTCAGCTGATCTGAAGGTGTCACTCAGCACTCCTTATTGATTACATAAGCTAGACGAGGGAAGGGTCTAATATGTTTGATCAGAGACTTCCTAAAATGTCACCTGTATACTTTCTTGGTCCTAATGAGCTTACCTGGAGGACGGAAGTAACTACTGTACAACAGTGATATATGTCTCTGTGTTGAAATGTATGTTGGAGTACACTTTGGGTATTTTACTATAATGTGCTTCTGACAACATTTTGAGCCTGGGGTTCATCAATTCAGCATGATTGATGGTCAATCAGCCTCTAGGATCCATCTAGCTCCATGTCCCACTTCCTTCCCCAGTTCTGGAATTTTAGACACACACATTGCTGGACCTGGCTTTATGTGGATCTAAGCTCAGATGCTGATGTTTGTATGCCACTCACTGAGTCAACTACTTAACACCTACCTGGAAGGTTTTATAGTTTGAAAACAGACCACTTATCTCACCTTAAGTTATATACCAAAGAATCTACTCATTCTGTCACCAATAGGACTGTTTTACCACTTACCAGCATTCTCAAACATCAGTCTTCTTTAATAATCAATAATTTTAAACTATCTTCTAACCTTTTCATACCAGTAGAGAAAGTAAAAATAAGTTCACTTAATAATCAATATTGTAAAAGAATAACTGTTGCTCCTTTTTATAAAATGTATTTGTAGGAATGTTTGCGAACATGCATCCAAGTTCAGCACATGCATGAAACACCTGTGAAGGACACTTAAGGGTCTTGGATCCTCTGAACGTACAGCTATATATAGGGACAGTTGTGAGCCACCCTATGGGAGCGGGAAGCAAAACTTTGGTCCTGTGCAAAATCAGTTAGTGTCTTATTCGTTGATCCATCTCTTCATCCTCTCACTGTTATTTCTTAATGCATATTAATTTTATAAATATAATTCTTAACATAATTTGGTTGGTAAAAACTTTGAGATCTAAGAAGCATAACACTTTGCTTAAGTTCATATTCAACTATGGAAAGATTTTCTTGTTTTTTTGTTTGTATGATAAAGGACTATTTCTAGTCCAAGATACCTTGTGTGATATAATTCATAAAATTCATAATAGAAATTAGGACTCATATGTCCATAATCAAGTTCGGTGTTCCTAAGGATAATATTACCAAAAGAAATCATTATAACTGGAGCATGATGAACAAATCATCTTTATCGGAAACACTAGGTAAACTTAAAATTCTTTCTGATCATGGTTGTCTTATTTGTCAATTTGACACACCTAGGAAGAGGGAACCTCAGTTGGTGAATTTCCATTCCCAAAATGCCTGTAGGAAAGTTTTGAAATGTTATCTTGATTGTTCAATGATTTGAGACTGGTCAAACAAGTGAGGATATTGCAAATCTGAGCCTGGCCTGAACCTGGATTGTCTGAAATAACAGTGTGAGCAGGAGCAGAGAGGCAAACCAGTTAGCATCAGATTTTAGTTTAATTCCTGGATTTTGGTGGCTGCCCTGCTAAAACTTCTAACTTTGCTTCCCTCAGTGATGGACTGTAACTTGGGAGAATAAGGTGAAACAAAGATTTTTTTCTCCTCAGTTCTATTTTGATAAATGTTTTATTATACCAATAGAAAGAAGCTAGAATATATACTAAAGATACTACTAGTCAAAAGAGGATGCCAATCCCATCATACATTGATATGCTAGGAAAGTAATTTTAGTAAGTCTAAACAAAAAAGAAATAGAACCCTAAAAATCCAATAGTGTTCTATGGGAGAAATCTTTATGAAAGTTTCAGCAGGCTGAATAATAAGTTGTAACCAATAAGTTGCAGTTTGTTTGATCTTAAGTAGGGAACTGGTAGGAAAGATGACAAATTATTAAGCTCAAGGAAGTACTGAAAGAGAACCCTGGGAGAAGAATCTCAAGGTGAAGCAAAATGGAGCCCAAGAGAAGACAATGGAAGGCTTCCTAGGACAGCACCCTTTTAAACACATAAAATCAATAAATAGAAACTGACTCCAGCAATTTTAATTCTGATCTTCATTTATATATTTCATATCAAAGTTGCATCCCTCCACCAAAAAAAATAACTTTAGAAAATTATACAAAATTTGAAAAAAAAAAAACAATAAAGAAAGCATAAGAGAGAAAATTAGAGTTCGTATCAGTGTCCCCCATGATAATAATCACAAAACCCTTTGACAATGGCAATTGAAACTCTAAAAGTTCTCTTTCTTTCTCCCTCATCATCATTATCATACATCATGATCACCATCATCATCATCATCATTTCCTTCACATTTTCCAAAGTCTGTACAGATTGCCCTACAGAGAAGAACTAGGAAGAAGATTTACACATTGTCTTATCCTTTACCATAGAGATGAGAAAAACATTACCTTTGGTCAAAGCACTGTGAATTAAAAATTAAATGCATCCACTCAATAGTTTCATTGCATTGACATTGACATTCACATGGTTTAGCATTTTCCCCTACATTCTAGAGCTACTATCTTTATAGAAAGAAGTGATATTTCTAACGTTGAAGACTCATGACCATGTGCTCTACATTGCATTATATGCTCTAAATCACTGAAAGAATTTAGATCCTTTTTTCTCATAACTTTGGTTTATTGGGTAGTAATTTAGCGGGGGCTTATAATCAAAGTGATACTACCATTTATGTGTTTTTTAAAAAAATTATAAATCTAATAATTAAGATTTTGCCTATTAGCACCAGGATTTTAACCCTCATTGGGCTGAAGTAAAAAAAAAAAATATTTCCACCAGGGTACACGGATATTGCTGAATTAGAAACTTGAGATTTGTATATGGCTACCTAAGGCATTCACTGGCAGAAAATAGCAAAGTGAAAAACAGCTTGGCTGGCTAGCAGGAGAATTAATTTATTATTAACTAGGAGGGGCATGCTTGGGCTATGGAGTACGTATGAACATCAACATCATCTTGTGGAATTGGTTCTCTATGTCTACTGTGTTTACCTGGGATAGAATTCAGGTCATCAGGCCTGGATAAAGGCAAATTTACTTACAAAGACAACTTGACGTTCCTTAAGTCTCTTTGAAATACATGTATATTTCATGTTTTAATTTACAAAAAATACTAAAATAATTCTGTTTATAGAATGTAATTAAAACCTTTTCTGTATATTTAGTGAAGAATAGTATGTCAAGTTCACAGCTTTTTAACCCTCCAATGTGGACTGAAGACTCATGTCTCTCCAAGAATCCCCCAAACTTTCAATACCAGATGGGGGCTACTGAGATATCCAGCTTGTGTACTGAGCAGCTACTGGCATTTCAGCCCCTTCAGAGTATAGACTGCCATTGTTGGAATACAGGCTATATCATGGAGGACAGTACAGGAAGTTCAAAACAGGATGCGTGCTTACTGGACCTCATTTGTGTGAGCATGGCACAAGGGCAAGATTGTTATTGTTTGGGATTTGCCAAACACTTCCCTTAAGGAAAAAAAAAAAGTAAAAAAAAATGACATCTTTAGGGAAAAAAAGGAAAGAAAATCCTTCCAACTCAGATTATATATATATATATATATAAATATATATCTTATATATATATATATCCCCCAAACAATAAGCCTCTGCTTTGAAATAAAAAAAAATAGAACTCTGAAAGCCAGGTGTGTGGCCCACACTTTAATCCTACCACTCAGGGGCAGAGGCCGGCAGATCTTGTTGAGTTCAAGGCAGGCCGGTCTACAGAGTGAGTTCCAGGACAGCTGGGGCTACAGGTAACCATGTCTCAAACAGACCAAAAAAAAAAAAAAAAATAGAACTCTGGAAAAACTTGGAAAAAGATGCAAGACCTGAATGGCAGAGTGCAGGAACTCAGGTGGGGCGGGGGGCATGGAAAGGGGAGTGACTCTAAATTTGATTGAGAAATGATGTATGATATATGGAAATAGTTTAATAATAATAAATTTTTAAAAAGAAAAAAAGAACAGCATGTCAAGTTAATTAAATATGTATTATCTTACATGTTTCTCATCTCTAAACCACTAACATTTTATTCTCTTAAAATTTTGAAATATGAGAGATTGGCTCAGTGGTTAAGAATACTAGGTACTCTTTCACAGGATCCAGGTTCAGTTCCCAGTTACCACATGGGTACCTGGGACAGAATTCAGGTCATCAGGCCTGGAAAGTGGCAAATTTACTTACAAAGACAACTTGCCATTCCTTAAGTCTCTTTGAAATACATGTATATTTCATGTTTTAATTTACAAAATTTCTAAAACAATTCTGCTTATAGAATGTAATTTAAACCCTTTCTGTATATTTAGTGTAGAATAGTTTGTCATGTTAATTAAATATTTATTATCTTACATGTTTCTCATCTAACACCAGTCCCTAACTCCAGTTTCTGTGACCATGGCGGGCACTGAATAACACAGATGTACTTACATACATGTAGGCAATATACTCATACACATAAAGTAAAAACAAAAAATATGAAACATTTTAAAATTAAAGTATGCAATATTTTGTAACTGTTACTACTGTTAGTATCTATTGCACAGAACAAGAAATGACCAAGAGAGATATGAAAATATGCTCCCTTTATAATCATCAGGAAAATGCAAATTAACATCACAAGGAAATAAAACTTCACATCTGTTAGAACTAATCCCTTTTATCAAAAGGACAAAAGACAATGAGTGTTGGCAAACAGGCAGAGAAAATGGCACCTTTATACACAGTTGGCGTGAATGTTAATTATTACAGCTGGTATGGGGAACATTGTGGAGGCTCCAATAAGACAAATTAAATATACTACTAATAATACCAAAGTACTTAGGTGGAAAAGGCATTTTTTCCACCTGAGATTGTGATTTTTTTTTGAGGGGGAAATGCAGGTTACTTTTTCTTTTTTTTGCCTTTTTTGTCTTTTGTTCTTTTTTTATTTAATTAATTTTGGCTGACATATACAGATATAAAGTTGTACATATTTATAAGGTCACATACATTGTTTAAAACTTAAAACTGCTGACCATGTATAGGTCGTTAAACATGTATAATTTCTTTGTGGTTAAAAATTCCACAGTTCTGAACAAAATTATAATCTTTCTTTGAGGCTTTTGACATGCATGCAATATCATATCTATATTGATTCTACTGTAAAATCATACTCCAAAGCATCATACTGTATGTAACTAACTTGATAGTCATTGATCAGTTTCTTCCAAACATTCCTTTTTATATTATATTCAGTGGTTCAGATATTTTTTTAATTTTGTATTACTGTAAAATATGAATATATATCTTCAGCCCATGTACAATAATTACCACACCTGAAAGTAGGTGGTAAGTTAATTCTAGGACTCATTAAGATATTCACATTATAACATCACAGTTACTTTCAGATAGAAATATAGCAATAACATTTCTCAGCTTTTCTTTCAATTGGGGGATTTGGTACTAGCATTCACAAATGAGGGAAACCATTCCCCACTTGTTTCTTTTGGGGAGGTATGTTACTTCACTTAGCATAATGGCTTTGAGTTCCACACATTTACCTGCAAATCACATGATGTCATCTTTTTTATCTCTGCATGGAACTCCATTGTGTAGATGTACTACATTTTGTTATCCAGTCATCAGTTAAGGGGCATTTGGGTTGGTTCTAACTCTTTGCTATTGTGAAAAGAGCTGCAATAAACATAGATGTTCATGTGTCTTTGCAGTAGGATGAGTTCTTGTGGGTGTATACCTACAAGTGGTATGGCTGGGTCAGGTAGTAGGCTCATTTTGAGTGTTTAAAGGTACTCCACACTGGTTTCCACAGTGGTTGTTCAAGATTGTCATTTTAAGGCAAATTAAAACTGGATTTGTCACAATTGCTATTGCACTATCTGAAATATCAAATTTTAATTCATGCAGTAGGCTAAATATGAAAAATATAAATAATGTTAACTTAAATGAGTAACACATTCATTGACTCACTCTTTTCCTTGACTAATATATAATATGAATAGTCCTATAGAGAGGTGTGAACAAAATTGAATATTGCTTTAGATCACAGAAGGAATATAATATGAATGAATAGAAATGGCTGTGGTGGACTCATAAGCGAATCAAACTCAATTGAGGACTTCTCAAAAATTCTTCCTTAAAGGATTGGACACCTTTGACATTTTGCTTTATTCTAAAATATTTACAGGTTTTGTTGTCATTTTTTTGTTCCTCTTGTTCTTGGT
The DNA here is from genome assembly GCA_009823505.1 of Rhizomys pruinosus. Classification (NCBI taxonomy): domain Eukaryota; kingdom Metazoa; phylum Chordata; class Mammalia; order Rodentia; family Spalacidae; genus Rhizomys; species Rhizomys pruinosus. The sequence goes on along the minus strand of VZQC01000005.1, from coordinate 253,266 downwards.
TTTTACTACTCTGTAGTGATTTTGATGAGTAATGTAATGTAAGAAAGTAATGATTGTGCTGGTCTTGGTGGCACAACCCTCTAATTCTAGTCCCTTTAGATGCAGGTGGATCTTTGTGAGATCAAGCCCACCCTGCTTAACAGAAAATGTTCTAGGCTTGCCTTAAAATCCAATCAAAGCAAACCAAAACCAAACCCAACCCAGAAAATCAAAACAAACAAAAAAATCACCACCAACAGAAAATGAAGCAATGACCATTCTTAACAATTTACATTATTAAATTTTGCTTTTGCTTTTTCTAGCCTTACTATCTGTTCTAGTTTGTCTTCCATTGCTGTGACAAAACACTCTGACAGACACCAACTTGGGGAGGAAAGGGTTTATTCAGCTTACGTCTCCTGGGTCACAGTTCATCACACAGGGAGCCCAAGGCAGTAACTCAGGGCAGGAACCTGGAGGCAGGAGCTGAAGCTCGGGCCATGGAGGAACGCTGCTTATTGGTTTGCTCCCCTGGCCCATGCCCAGCCTGCCCTCTTATACTATACACAACAACCTGCCCAGAGGTGGCACCACCCATACTGGGCTGGGCCCTCCCACATTGTCCAACAATCAAGACACTACTCCACAGACATGGCCACAGGCCAATCCAATGGAGCCAATTCCCCAATTGAGGCTCCCTCAACCCAGGTGTGTCAAGTTGACACTAAAGCTATCCAGCACACTATTAATAAAAAAATTATAATCAAATGACTACCACAGACAGGTACTGTGATATGTCGTAGGAAGATCCAGTTTGAATTGCAGGCTAGATTTCAGCTAGCACACCTCAGGGCACCATGTGGATGAGAATCAAGGGATTTCTCTGATCCCACCCCAAGGATGAGCAAACAGCTTGGCTGGGTGGGGCAAAGGTGTGCAGTGGCGTGGAGTTGGGGGGGACCTATGATTGTTCCTGGGAACTGACGTCATTTGGTTTATAAAAGCAGGCTGTAGCAAGGAGTAAATTTTAATTTCCAAGTGACATCATCACAGAATTCCCAGATGTCATTTTTATTAATTATTGTGCGCATACAGGCATACAGGCCAAGGTAGGCCTGCATTTCATTCTTCATTTGGTTGGCCAGTGGGTTGGAAAGAGGTCCCCGTGCGGATCACCAATCTGGGTAGCTGGTGTTGTGAGTGGACATAGGCTGAAGTTAGGCCAACAGCCATCAGCCTGGGAATTGCTGTCCTGGGTTCAGCAGTCGCTGGGTAGGTGGGAAGTCATGGCTAAGAGTGGGAAAAGTGTCTCGTTGTCCCAGGCTAAGGACCTGAGTTGGAATTACCTCTCAGGTTGGGTTATGGAAGTAAACAACTGACCTCTGCGCCAGGGGTCAGTTCCCCATAGTGTCTGCAAAGTGGGCACTGTGTTCCCCTTCCTCTTAGCAGGGCCATGTGGTCCTGCTTGGCAGAGAAAGAAAGCTTCCTCCAATATATATCTTACAAAAAATAGTGAATCCAGGAAAAAATAAAAACATGAGACTTAGTGGTATTAAATAAAAATTCCATGAATCTTTGAGCTAAGAAGGAATGGAATTATAATTTGAGGTTATGCTGTTTTGTATCTGTTACAAAATAATAAATTACACTGGATAATTTAAACGTAATTCCTCATAAACAGTAATTTATAACCATATTAGTAGAAACAATTTGGCAGTATAAATTCATCTGTAAATTTAATATTGCATTATATAAAACATATGCCTTATCTTAAAAATTCCCAATATAATGTATATTCCTCAAGTACCTTCACATTTTGCGATTGGGATAGTTACCAAAATTTATTTTCTTAATGAGATTACAAATTGTGAACTTGTGTACTTATTCATAAAATGAAATGTATCTTCTATATTGTAGATATATTTACTTTCCAGTTTATTTTAATAGAACATTATATTAAAATTCTAAAATACATATTGGCAAAAGATATTGATGCTACAACATTTATTTGATTCAGCAGTTCACTACTTTGATCTTTTAATTCCCCTTTCTTCTAAAAGTAACAGAAATTACAATGTCATCAGTAGTAAATGATTTGGGAAAGTTGTTGGCAGTTACCAATTTAAATCATTAGGAAGCAGAAATAAAATTAAATAGGTAAAATTAAAAGCTAACTCCGCAAGTGGCTGAAATATACAAACAAATACTTCTATTTAAATTTACGATTTGCTTCCTGTGTCTGTGTAGTAGTACGCGATATAAGGATTCTGAAATGCATCACTCTACAATATAAATTGCTAAAAACCATTCATGGTATTCAATGTTAATTTGTAACTTTGTAAGTTAATTTTTATTGAGCACATAATTTGTAACTTTTAATACCTGAAATTTAAATTCCTGAAGCTTTCTTGCAAAAATTCCTCATGAAACTAAAGATAAAAGAAAGAGAATTATCAAGTTTTGCATGTAAGGGAGGCCACAGTATTTTATGGAATAGAAAAGCAGATGGTACATTAAGATATCCCGAAAGGGGGAAATGGTGATAAAACTTAGCAATCCACCAAGAATCAAAGATTCCACTCAATCAGGCCCTCTCCCCGTGGATCTCGGTGACACTATCATCTCTACCTTGCTTTGAAGGTCTGCTTCAACTCTGTTTTCTCTACTGTTCAATAGATGAACAGAGCTCTGTAGTTTAATTATCATCATCTCAGACACAAATGGTAATTTAGTATAATCATTGAAATCCCATTTATTTCCAGAGTCAATAATATAATTGAGAAAATAAAGAAGCAAGCACTTGATGGAAGTTGTATACTCAGTATACTTTAGAGTTGTTAGTTGGTAGGTAGAAAGTTGAAAAAAGCACTCTAATCATTATGCCAATATAGCAGGTCCTAATATATCCAAATGTTTTAGCTATACATGTTTTATTAATTTGTGGCTACAAGGCTCTGACTACAAATGGAACATTAGGAAATAAAAGCCATGAACTTAATTATTTAGTAATCTGTTTTCTAAAGAAAATTCATCAATGAATTAATAGACAAAATATACAAAAATGAGAGAAATGTGCTTCAAAAAGCAGTGGTTAGTTGCAGGTCAGCTAGACCTATATATTTAGAGTATTTTTATCTCAGTATTCTTCCAGAGACAGAAATTCTCAATTGGTAGTATAGAAGTTTAGAAGAAACAAAACAGAAGATGATTGTGTTCCCTGAGAAGAGCCCTTAGTACTCTCCTCACATTCCCAAAAGAGAACAATTCATAGAAGCGGATTAGAGATCTGAGAACCAGAAGTCAAAAAGGGGAAGTGAAATTCTTCCTTTATGAATTAAAAAAAAAAATACTTAGAATGCTTCCTCATAATTACTGAGCCAACTGAAAAATCGCAAATTAAGCGATGGTGTTCAAAGCACAGGGAAGAAAAAAAAATAAAAAGAGATTGCCAAGAAGAATGATTATGTTGGAATAAATGTTATTTGCTATATTCAGATTTCTCTCTGTGAAATAAACACAAAATCTTAAAAAAATATATATAGTCAGGGGCTGGAGAGATGGCACAGACGTTAAGTGTGCCAACTGCTCTGTAGACGACCAGGGTTTGAATCCCAGCACCCACATGGTGGCTATGAACCCTCTTTAACTCCAGTTCCAGGGGAATCTGACGCCCTCTTCTGACCACCGCAGCATTGCACAACACCGGTGCCCCAACCTACATGCAGAGAGTACACTCATACACATAAAAAATAATAAATAAAAAATAAAAATAAATAGTCAGATAACGAGTTCAGGCTTCAGAGAATAGAAATAGAAAATATTAGAAATAAAATTTCTTTAATTTGTTTTATTAATAAGTTGGTCTTTTGGCAATTTTATACATGTATGTAAAACATTCTGATTATGCTCTCCATCCAGCATTCTTAGTAAGGAATCCCACATTTAATACAAGATTACCAGCGTTTTCCAACACTGCACTGCATGGCCTTCCAAACTATTTATGTAAATTATACCTTTTAATTGTTTAAAACTTAGTAGATATTCATATGAATATCTGCATCTCCTTTTTATGGTTAATCCTCCCAAATCCTTATTTCTATTATTTTCTCTTTTACTAACTGCTTAAACCTTTCCATTCCCAATAGTTCATGTCCCTTTTTTCAATGAATTTTAAAGGTATTTCAATAATTATTTGCAAAAGTTGTAATTATATTTGATCATCGGATTGACAAAAATTTGAAATGGAACTTTAAAAATGCATACAAATTACAAGATATACCTAGAGAGGAATTTTTTCTCATAGTTTCAGATAGCAATTTCAGTACGTTGTACGGAATGAATACAGAGTAAATCAAATACATCTTTAATCCAATAAAAATATAAAATGTAGTTAGAAACAGAAATGTTTGCAGTTCAGATTTTCTCAAACAAATTTATATAATATCCTAACAATTTTAAGTGCCATGAAGAAAATCAAATAAATATGAACATGTTTTTGAAAATCAATACTCAGAAACTAAGAATTCTAATATTTATGAATGAAAACATGAGATTTGATAGGGTTCTGAAAAAAATAGGAAAATGTATACTTCTGGGAAAATCTAATTTGAGAAGACTCTAAAAAGTGATAAAATCATTGAAGCTAAACAACAAAGAAAATGATAAAATAACATTAATTTTTATTTAGTCCTCAGAAAATAGCAAGCAGTGGATGTTAAAGATGAGTTTTTTTAAATAGAATATTCAGAGACCAAAATACTGACTGCCAGTCAAAAGACTGAAATATTTAGACTCATCATGTATTGTCTTCCAATTCTTCTCTGCTGTATTTTCATAAAGTTTTATCTTATATATATCTAATTGCATGTGCTTCATTAGTAGGATTGAAAGGTTATTCCTGGACAAACTGTCAGCCCATGAAAGGAAACAGCCAGAATTGACCAGAGTCCAAGACAACAGCTCCAGAGAAAGTAGACTGTTTTGCTTCTCATCCACCTGTGCCCCTTTTCTAAGCCTAGGGAACAATCTGCGGAAGAGGTGGCGTGGTAGAATGTAAGGGGTGCGACTGGGGTGAATGGTGAAACTACAGCAATATAGTCTGGACACTCACTTGATCAACTTATAAGCCCCCCCCCCCCGCTGGATGGTGGGGCTGTGGGGGTTTGGGCACAGCAGCCTGCAAATTGGTTTTAAACGAGGGATGCTTGTATACATAAATTATCACTTATTGCTAAAAGAAATGAAAAAAAAACTGAGAGAAAGATGCAGGACAGTTATGGCAGAATGCATGATCTGGGATGGGGTGGGGTGGGATGGGGGGGAAGGGAAAGGGAAATATGCCTGAACTGAATTGGAAAACGATGTATGAAATATACAAGGCATCAATAAAAAAATAAAAAAAGAATATTAAAAGACAAGAGGTGGGAGAGATGGATCAACAGTTAAAAGCACTTGTTTTTCCCGAGAAAAAATGTTTAGTTGTTTACACCCACATTGTATCTGATGGCCATCCATTCCTACAGTTCTAGGCGATCCAGCCCCCTATTTTTACTTCTTTGGTTATTGCACACATGTGATACACTTATGTATAGACAAAACACTCATACACATAATAACAATAAATACAATGTGAATGCACATACATATTTTACTTAATCAGGCATTACATTTATTTCAAAACTTTTTATCTTAATATAAAATAAAATAATTGGCAGTTTTTTCATCTTTATACTAAGTTAAAACTTTACTGAATAAATAACACTCTCTAGAGCACATGACTGGATGGGCTAAGTCTATGTTACATGCAATGAAGCTGAACTTGACAGTAGTTTAACATGGGATGTCAAACAAATTAGTGTTTTCATCGTACAAAACCATTTATGTAGCTGATGTGCAAGAAAAGTATGAAACTCAAACATTGTCATCAACCATCTGTGATGAACTTTAATAAAAGGCATTTAAAGAAACTGGTAGATGTCTTTAGCATATAGTTTAAATAAATTAGTTACATGTGTACTACTGAAACTTCAACACCTCATGCATTCCAAATAAAACCTTAGAGAAAACAAATTTGCTGGTCACTTTAAGACTGTAAAACACAGAATACAAGTTCTGTATTAATATGTACTTAAGTAGGATAAAACCAGAATAACTGTTACTTCAGAATTCACATAGGCACTTAGTAGTCTACTCTAAGCATTTTTTTCCTAATTCTATCACAATGAATAAAGCCTGTTTACAGTGCTAAAATTCTATCATTCAAGCATTAATGATTATATTTCAGAGAAAAGAAATCATTCATTTCAGTAATAGCATTACTGCTACATTCTAAAGAGAGAGAGAGAGAGAGAGAGAGAGAGAGAGAGAGAGAGAGAGAATAATCACAATTAACAAAACAATTATCCATAATAAAATACATGGAAAAAAACATTTTATGAAAAAATGCTGTGTTTTACTTGCTCAGTAGGAATTATATAATGTAAACACCATATTAGCCCACACCACAAAAACTCATGAGGAAGGTTGAAATTTGAACACTGTGTGTGCATTAGATTTAAAACAGAAATGGTGAGTCCACAGTTCATCTGTTTGTACCAGTAATGAAAATAAAATACACTTCCACATGGTCCTGCACACACAGAGAAAAGTAATTGTTAAATATTGAGCATAGCTTGCTTCACTGATGCTGATTCAAAAATAAACCATTATTAAATGACATCTTGACTATCAAAATGTTGACAGAAATCATCTGGTGAGCGTGAGGAGCAGTTGAGGAATGACGAATCAGTGATGGTGGCAGGATGGAAAAACAGATGTGAAATAGACCTAGCTGAGATGCATATGCATGGGGAATCTTTTTCTGTGAAACTTGTCTGAATTTTTAATTGATATCAAGAATATACAAAAAATATATATAGTAGCATAAGTCCATTGACACCTGGAGTGTCAGGTTTAAAAAGCTTATATTAAAAGTGAATTCACATTTTCCTCCTTTAATTTTATATTACTCTGAAATATAAATACATATTTCCACCCATATACAGTAATTATAGAGTCTGAAAGTAAGTGGTGGGTTGATTATAGAGCCCCTTAAGAGATTCATATTATAACAACATAATTGCTTTCAGATAAAGAGAAATATAACAGTAATGTTGTTCAGCTTGACTTTCAACTGGGGATTTGGTGTTAGCATCCACAAATGAGGGAAACCATTCTTTATTTGTTTTTATTCTGGGACTGTGTTACTTCACTTAGCATAATGGCTTTGAGTTCCATCCAAGTGCCTGCAAAGTTCATGATGTCATCTTTCTTCAGCGCTGAACAGTACACCATAGTGTAGATGTACCACATTTTTGTCATACGCTGGTCTGTTGATGGGCACTCGGGTTGTTTCAAACTCTTTGCTATTGTGAAGAGACCTGCAACAAACATGGATGTGCATGTATCTTTGTGGTAGGATGAGTCTTTTGGGTATGTATGGGGGGCAGGGTATGACTGGGTCGGTTGCAGGCTCATTTTAAGTCTTGTAAGGGTTCTCCACACTGCTTAATGTTTGTACAAGTTTACATTCCCACAAGCAGTGGATGAGTGTTCCCCTGTCCCTGCAACCTTGCCAGCATTTGGTGCCTTTGGTTTTCGTGATCTTAGCCAGTCATATTGGAGTGAGATGATATATGAGGGTGGTTTTAATTTGCATTTCCTTAATTATTAATGATGTTGAACACTTTTTAAGATGTTTCTCGGCCATCTTTAATTCCTCACTGGTGAAGTCTCTGTTCAGCTCTTTACTCCATCTTTTGAGTAGATCATTTGTTTTCTTCTTTGTTTTTTGAGTGATACACCTGACAGAGCATTAACGTCCAGAATATATAGACTACTCAAAAAAAAAACAACAAACAAATAATTGGCAGTTTTTCAGTTAAAAAAAAACAAAATATCAAAAAAGTTTTTCAAAATACATTTGTCATGAAATAGGGGCACAAATTAGAATAATTTTAACGCTCAATATATTTTATGTCTACAAATTACGTTTATCAAATTAAGTCAACAAACTAAGCTGAGCATGTTGACTTAAACCTTCAGTCCCATAGCTGAGAATGCAGATTCAGGTGAATCTCTGTGAGAGGAAAGTCACCCTGGACTACAGAGTGAGCTCAAGTCCAGCTGTGGCTATAAGGAGAACCTGTTCCAAAATCAGAGCAACAGTAAGAACTATAACAAACTAAGATTGGATATTTTATACATGCTTAAATAGTCCCCAAGTATACATCTTCTTTCTCAAGATAGTATACAAAAATGTAATCAGCAAAATGCAGAAATAGTACTTTTGTGTAAATTTAACTAAAACCAACATAATTTGGAAGTATATAATTTTAAAGCAGTTTGGAAAAAAGTATTGCCAAGTGTAAGTGAAAAGGTATTTTGCTTATTATTGCCAGCCATACATTTTTGTATCTTAAAGAATATGGAACATTTAGTTAAATGTAATAGATGCAAAATCTTCATGATATACACAAAATACATTTTTCTGTAATTGGGAATGAAATGCTAACATTTTTCCAGAGTGTTTTGATATATTTTAAAAGTATATAAACATAGAAATTGTGTCTTTTTAAGGGGCAGTGTGGTGTTTCAATGCATCCAAGAATTGCATTTAAAGTAATGGTATATAATATATATCATATCAAGTATTAACCATCTTTGGTGATAACATGTGATATATGTTGTTCTAGCTCTCTTAAAATATACTTACTTAATGATCACTGTCACTCAGCTCTTCTAAATATATCTGAGCTAGAGTAGAGGGAAGACATGAAATGGAAATAAATGGACCAACATGTGTAATGTAACAAAGAGGAAGATGCAAAAATAATAAAAAAATAAGATTGTTACAGATTCTTGGAAGCAAAGTTATGCTCAGTTATTAGCAGCCATGTTGGGGCTGAAAACTAAACATAGGTTCCCTGTAAGTGAAGTCAGTGGTTTTAAAGGCTGAGCCATCTCTTCAGAACTGTCTCTTAATATTTAGATTTGAATATATAACCTGAAGTTAGTCACAGAAAGCATGAAAGTAGAAAAGGGACCATAATGAGTAGAGCATTAAAGGAATTCATGAAAGAAGTGGATTAAAACTCAGTGCTACGAAGTGGAAAATGAGAAAAATAAAGATGACCCTCAACTAAGAAGGGAATAAGAAGAGTAATCCAGAGGGAAAGAAATGAAGAAGAGAACAATACAAGCTAGGGGATTTTGAAAAGCAATAGGAAAACATATTCTATATGCTTACTTAAACATACACATGTGTAACAATAAACCTCTGCATAGAAAAACTTTTAAAAGACTGAAAAAAAGATGCAAGATATGTATGGAAAAAAATCATGAACTTGGGTGGGGTGTGGAGGAAATGGGAATGAGTCTAAATTGGACTGAGAAATGTGTGAATTGCACAAAATTTCAATAAAAAACAAAAAGTACATATGTGTGTGTACAGTTAGATTAAATTAGATTATTCCACATGTGGTGATAATATTTCCACCAATAACTTTAAATTATGTAACATAAATCCCAGTTCCACGAATATGAAATCTCTCATCGATTTTTGGTCATGGACTCTGAGAAACTCCTCAAACAGTATAGGATATTGTCATTGACCACGATTCCTTCTCAGCCTCCAGACGAAAACACAGAGTCAGATGGATTCACAGTGGAATACTAAGAAACATCAAAGAAGATCCACAAGTTTTTTTTAAGTATTAAGATAGGAGAACTCCCAAATTCCTTCTATTAATCCACTATCACTCTAATATGAAAAGCAGGAAAAGAAAGAATAAAAAAATAAAACTACATGCATAATGACCAAATTTGCAAAAAATTCTCAAGATACTCTCAAAATTTACATAAATGCACATCAAAAAGATCACACACTATGATCAAGTTAATGACATTGCAATGAAGGAATTATTTACTATATGTAACTCATGAGTGTAATAAATCATATAAATAAATGGACAGAAACAAACAAACAAACAAAAAGCAATAGATTCAGATTGAAGTACAGAAGTTTTAGTGAAAGCCAACATGCATTATGTTAAGAGTCCTAGAGGAAATTGCACTAGACAGAAAATACCTCAACGTAAATAAAGCTATATAAAACAATCTCAAACCCAGGTCTTTCTACATAGAGAAAAATTGTAAGCATTCCTGTTAAAATCATGATCCCCAAACTGTCCTATCTATGCTACTTATCCATATAGTGCTTGAAACTCTTCTTAGAGGAATAAGACAGAGAAAGAAATCAAAGGAATATTAGTAATAAATATAGACAGCAAATTATCCTTTTTTGAAAATGATATGATATTGTATGTAAGAGACAGAAAAAATTCCACCAGATAATTTCTAACAAGTATCAACACAGCAGATGGAAGGTTATAAAATCTATCTACAGTAATCTACAGCATTTGCATAAACAGCATTCATATAATATTTCCCATTTGCAAAAGCCTCAAAAGAGTCTAAGATTTTACTTAATGGAAGGCATTATAGATCTGGCACATGGAAAATTTAAATCTTTGAAAAAACAGAGTAAGACTCAGAAGATGGAAAGAAATTTTGTGTTCATGTAATTAAACAATTAATTTTGTGAAAATGACCATTCTACCAAAAGCAAACTATAGATTCAATGCATTGCCAAAATCCCTATAACATTTCCCATGCCCCGAGGAAAAAGGCATCATAAAATGTATACGGAATCACAAAAGACTCTAGATAGGCAAGGCAATCTTTTTGCTGGGATGATCACCAAACCATATCTCAAATTAGAATTCAGAATTTCCTCCACCTGGTATTTGACAAAAGGGCCAAGAATACAACCGGTATAGCATCTTCAACAAAAGTTGTTCAGACAACTGGATCTTCATATATATATGAATAACATTAGACCCTTATTTATCTTTTTTATTTATTATTATTTAATTTATTTATTTTTTACTTTTTATTTTATTTTATTTATTTATTTATGTGTGTGAGCGTACTGTCTGCATGTAGGATTGTGCACCCGTGTGTGCAATGCCGCGGAGGTCAGAAGAAGGTGTCGGATTCCCCTGGAACTGGAGTTCTCCTGGAACTGGAGTTCTCCTGGAACTGGAGTTTCAGATGGTTCTCAGCCGCCATGTGGGTGCTGGGGATCTAACCCGGTTCCTCTGCAAGAGCAGTTGGCGCTCGTAATTGCTAGGCCATATCTCCAGCCCCCAATTTATTTATTATTTTTATGTGTATGAGTGTACTGTCTGCATGTAGCTTGGTACACCTGTGTCGTTTAATGCCGCAGAGGTCAGAAGAAGGCTGTTGGATTCCCTTGGAACTGGAGTTAAAGACGGTTCTTAGCAACCATGTGGGTGCTGGGAATCAAACCCGGGTCCTCTGCAAGAGCAGTCGGTGCTCTTCACCAGAGACATCTCTCCAGCCCAAGACCTTTATTTTTCACCTGGCACAAAAGTCAACACTAAATGAATCAAAGACCTCAGTGATAAACCAGAAAATTTGAAAGTGCTAGAAGAAAACATAGGTAGAACGCAACATAATACTAGTGTAAGACAGAACTTTTAATTTGAAAATCATTTGTTCCAGTGTTAAGTAAAACAATCAGCAAGTGGGACCTCAGTCGGACCTCATTAAAAAAAAAAAAAAAAAAAAAAAAAACTCAAACAGACAAGGAATTGGAGAGGATATGCAATGAGTGAGATGCTACACTTCTGACAGAGAATCATTAGCCAGAATATTCAAATAACTCAAGAAACAAGAAAACAAAATAAAATAAAATAAAATAAATGGCCCAAATATAAAGATTGGTTAAGGACCTGAACAAAGGTTTCTTAAAGGTAGAAATTAAAATGGCTAAGAAATGCCTTTAAAAGTGCTCAACACCCATTTACCTGCAAAGTTCATGAGCTTTGCAGGTAAATGGATGGAACTGGAAGCCATCAGGCTCAGTGAAGAAACACAATCCCAAAGAAACAAACAGCTAATGGTTTCCCTCATTTGTGGATGCTAGTACCAAATCTCCCGATTGAAAAACAAGCTGAGCAATGTTATTGGTATATCTCTTTCTATCTGAAAGCAACTGTGATGTTATAAGGTGAATCTCTTAATGATCCCTAGAGTTAACTTACCACATACTTTTTAAACATGTGTTATTGGTATATCTATCTGAAAACAACTGTGATACTATAAGTTGAATCTCTTAATGAGCCCTAGAGTTAACTTACCACATACTTTTTAAACATGGTAGTTAATGTATATGAGTGAAAAGTATATATCTAATATTTTAGAGTAATGTAAAATTAAAGGGAAAATGTGAACTCTTAAACATATATCAGAGTTAACATATAGTTTATTCCTGGAGAACATAATTCTGGTATGTGCATGATGTTTATATAGGCATATTTTGAAGCAATACAATGGGGAGGGAACCACAGCAATATAGGGACTGGGTCAAACAAGGGTCTGATATAGTTAAATTCTGAGCAAAACAATAAACCTTTGCAGAGAAAAAAAAAAACTTTAAAAAGACTGAGAGAGAGATGAAGGACATGTATGTTAGAATGCATGATCTGGTGTGAGGTGGGGGAAAGGGAAAAGAGAATGTGCCTAAATTGAACTGAAAAATGATGTCTGAAATACACAAAACCTCAATAAAAGTATTATTTTAAAAAGTACTCAGCATTCTTCAAAACTGGGGAAATGAAATTCAGAACCAAGCTAAGATTTCACCATTCTGCAGTCAGACATACTAAAATCAAAAGAACAAAAGACACAGAATGCTAGTGAGGATGTGCACTAAGAGGAATGCTCATCACTGGTAGCGAGATTGAAATCCTGTGCAACCACAATTGAAATAAATTTGGAGAAACCTTAAAAACCTCAAAATGAATCTGCACTATGACCCGACTCCTGGGTCTATTTCTTATCTGACTCAACTGACTGCAGAGATACTTGTACATCCAATTTTGTTACTGATCTTTTTTATAATAGCCAATAAATGTAAATAGTCAAAATGCCCCTCCTTTGTAAAATACGTTTGTATAAGAGAGATCTACTCACCAGTAAAGAAAGAAAAAATCATAAATTTATCCAGTAAATGGATGGAACTAGAAGAACTTTAAAAATGTTATTAAATTATACATGTCATATCATGGTTTCCAATTAAACCCAGTCCCTGTCATAACCCCCCCCCATCAGAACTCATGAATTACAACATCCAAGCCCTGTCCAATGAAGCTCTTGAATCCAGATGTCCTTGTGTGCAAATAAGTCCACTGGAGTCTAGTCAGCACATCTAGAAATTTTAGGTAAGTCATACTCTTCGAGACCCAGAAATATTCAGTTTCTTGTACCCCTCAGTCCAGGGCCAGTTCCCTATCTTTTTCCCTTCCTCCACTGTGAACAAATGGCTGAGTTGGCATGGCTCCCATGCCTGATGCCCATATTATCACACATTCACTGTGAAAGCTTCCAGTTTACTGTAAGCCATTGCTTCTCTGTGTTCATGCATAAGCCCTGACTCTTAAAGAGGTCCATGGAGGTTAGAAGAATGTTATATCACCAGATGAATGAAATTTCGTAAATTTATGGTAAATATGGATCCTTATATGTACACACAAGTACACCATTAACCATTCATTGAAGAAGCTTCTTTTTACAAAAAGATGGAGGCCATTATACAACTATACAATGTGCTACAATTTGTCAAACACAGATTACATGGTTTGAGAGATATCCACTCCCAAGTGACAAATCTGTAGTTTAACCTCTACATTTAAGTCTCATTGAATAGGAGGTAGAGGGAATACTAATGTATCCCTCAATTCTCACCTAAAAGCTTCTTCTTGCACATATAAGGTTAAAACTGTACACATTGTAAAGAATGAGAGATAGCAGATTGCATGTCCCTGGACAGGACTCCTATATTAAACTTCACCAACCCATGGTTCAGGGACCACTGGGTAATAGGGGTTGGGAAGATTGTTAGAGTCAGAGTTGATGCATCAACACAAGGAAACAATCTTCCAGGCCTCTGGGAATTTGCTCATTTGATCTTACTACAATGGTGTCAGCATGCACATGACCCCTGCAGACTTAATCAAATTGTAAAATTTATATTAATAATAAATACATTCATTGTATTGATAAGATTTGTTTCATGAGAATACATAATTGTGGCTGGAGAGATGGCCTAGCAGTTAAGAGTGCCAACTGCTCTTGCAGAGGACCCGGGTTCGATCTCCAGCACCCACATAGCGGCTGAGAACGGTTTTCAACTCCAGTTCCAGGAGAATCCGACACCCTTTTCCGACATCCGCGGCATTGCACAACATGGATGCACAAACCTACATGTAGACAGTACAATCATACACATACAAAATATATTAAAATTAAAAAAGAGAGTGCATAATTAATACTTGTTAGTAGAATGAGACTAGAATCATCATCGATTTTCATTTAGTACTTCATTCTTCCATTGTGTACTGAGAAAATATGATAACATAAATTGAAGGTAATGAAACCTGCTTCATTGTGGCATGATTTCTCATTTTTTGAACTTCTTAATAGTTATATACCCTGAATTACATAGCCATCAATCTTCCAAATTGTTTTTAATAATCTATCATCTGACACCTCTATTAGGTTTTCAGTCTATTGTGTGAAAAGTAAATAAAAGAAAATTTGAACAGTATGATTTATTACCTACTCATTAGTGTCATTCATGCTTGCAATACCAACTTAATATTTCTGTTTGTTTCTGGGGTGGCCTTAAATGTAATTGTCTTCTAGGACAAAGCATTATAGTTAGTGTGACTCTATAATATATCATCCAATTTAATTAAACAGAGACAGTGTTAATATATAAGAAAGAAAGCAAACATAATTCAGGTTGGCACCAGAAAGTATGCATATAACTATCTCCTTAAGAAACTGAAGATTAAAAGTGAAAAGTAGCCCAGATGTATATTGTAAAATCAGAGAAAGGAATTTGTAGAAAGGGAGTGTGAACACTTTATTTTTTCCTAGTCAAATTGGTTTTATTTATTTATTTTTTTTTGGCAAAGACTTTTAAAACTTTAAATTAAAAAAGAAAAATTCTCACACAGAAGATTCAACTTATCTGCTCTGAGGAAATATTAAAGTAAAAGGCTAAAAAAAAATCAGACCCAAAATGATAAAAATAGATGTATCCTCCATAAAAATCTGGTCTAAGCTACTGAGTCAGTCATGGCTATTCAGTTATTCAGAGCACAAGACAAATACCAAAGTATTAAAAAAAAAAAACTTTAAGTCAGGATACTGCCATGGACGGCTTGCTAGCTCGGTGGCCAGTGCTGGCCACTACGTGTCCGGTCCCTGCACCTTCTGCAGACCTGCAGGCCTTCACAGCTCCTCCTTGGTCCTGCTCCACTTTGTGGCGTGCTCATCTATGAACTTGCTCAAGTGCTCCAGATCTCTGTCTCCTCCCTCAAATTTAATTGGGTTCTTTTTGTCCCCGCTGGGGGCAAAAGCAAATTGGTTTTAAATAAACATATTTTACTGTTAGAAAATTACATTTTAAAGGTAAGTATTTCCGTACTTTCAGAGGTATAAGTCCCTTTCTGAGGACCCTGAAATATTTTAAGAACACGAGTCAGTGTGGCAGAGTATGCATGTCTGTTCTATAGAAGACCTTTGGCATGCTGAGAGTGTATTTGGAATTTATTACTTCTGTAATGTAAAATTATGTTCTAAGGCAACCACGGTCCTTGACTCTATATATCTCTAGCTGAGGCAACATGTATTATTGAAATATCTAAGGGATCTGTACTGGTCAGAGGCCACATCCCATGCAAATGGAATTAGTTAATGCTCTAGTCTGCCTTAACTCACATGAAGAATTTAAAGAAGTACCTTAAAATTATTAAGTTTAAGAGAACTATTTTTGTGATGTGTTAACTCTCAACATATTCTAATACTATCAATAACTAAAGCACACATTTTAGAGAGTGGTTAGGATAACAATGGTTATATAAATGTATGCATATCAGGAGAGGGTCATGGAGGTAATTTTATTTATGAAAGTTATCTGTGTAATAGTTGAAAATGTTATTTTATCATTTGATATTACACACAAGATTGACAATTTAAAGAGAAAATCAATCAATGGTCCAAACCAGCTCTAAAGTTGAATAACCACGATGGCTGTCACACAAAAATATTTCCATTGGAGCAATAGTGGAAGATTCATGTAGGGTTAATTAACAGCTATGGACTTAGAACCCTCACAATAGGAGGAAAGTCACGTGTGGCACTTTAAATATAGCCAAAGACATACAGAGGGAGAGGTGACAGATCCTCGAGCAAACCCTATCACTGTCATATATCTAGACAAAGGAAATTTCTTACCTAATAGTAAATGAATGCCCTTATACCTGCATACAAGTATACTATAAATCACTCATCAAAGAAGGTTCCTTTTGCAACAGATAGAGGTTATTACACAACCCCCAAACTGGTCACACACAGATAAAATATGTATTGGAAATTCTCCTCTATAAGTGACCCATCTACAGTGGAACCCATACACCTGAGGTTCAAGGACAATAGCAAAATAGTGGGTAAAGAGAATAGAAACACATCTTTAAATTTTCACCAGTAAAAATGCAACAGAGTGAGTTAGACACAGAAGGCCATAAATGGCTAAGCTTTAGAGGATAAGTGACTGCACAGTGCTTGTCCCTGTAAAGGAAATCTTAATTAAAACTTCCTCACCCATGGTTCAAGGACCATTGCAGAAGAGGGAGAAGAGAGTTATCAGAGCCAGGGTTGGTACACAAACATCAAGAAACAGAGGCTTTTGTGTTTCTGAGAACTTGTTCATATGAACATGCAACAATGGTGGCAGGATGCCCAAGACAAATGCTGACTCAGTCAGACAAAAACCCAGCATAGGATGATGGAAATGGGCAGCAGGCCCCAACCCTAGCATTGAAGAACTATCGGCAAACTGATTACTACTGGATGAGGGGATGAGGGAGGGTAGATCTCTAAGGGATGATCTCTAGAGCGGATGACTAGACACAAGCCATGAACTTCCAACTAGGGACATCTGGGTGAAAATACTTTACTAGATAGTCCTTAACATGTATGACAGAATACATGAAATGCAGTAGGAGGTACTCTGGCCGATGGGGGATACGGTGAAATTGAAGATGCATAGTGTTAAATGGAGGCGGACATTCCAGCATTAATTCTGTGTTTGCTCATTCATCTTCTGCCTCTATGCAGATTTACTTTATTCTGAAATTTTGCATTTTACATTAAAAATAAAAAAGTTAAGGAATACAGATTCTTTTTTATGTTTTGGATCTCATTTTTTACATTGTTTCCTCCTCGTTATATTAATGTGACATATTCTGAAGTAATCATGTGTTAATAAATATGTTTTTGAAATGGGAATAAAGAATATCCCTGGGAGGGTTCTTGGTCTCATTTATTAAAATAATTTAAAAATGGACTCAAACAGTATCTTTAGGACAATCCATTAGAATTTAAAGAAAAATTCTCAGCACAGACAAGCTGGGAATCTCTGCAGCTGCCTTGAGGTGGAGAGTGGAAAAACAGAGTGAGAGCCTGCACAGAGATCAGAGAATGGTGGATTGACAGCCACATGGAGGAAGGAAGAAAGCTTTAGGGAAAAAAAAAGCAGTAAGAAATTACAAGATGCTAGGTCAGACCAGAGTATTGAAGGAAGCATGTTAGGAGAGAGATATGAGTGTTCTGGAGAGATGGTTCAGTGGTTAAGAGCACTGGCTGCTCTAGCAGAGGATCTGCCTTGGAACCTCAGAACCTACATGGTAACTAACAACCATCTATAACTCCAGTTCCAAGGGAATCCTATGGACTCTTCTGACCTGTGGACATCACACAACTCGGTATACTGACACAAATTCAGACCATACATTCCTACACACAAAAAATAAAAATAATAATTAAAAAGAAAGGAAATTGATTTGAGGAATAAATGAGAGATCATGATTTTCTGAACAATTCAGAAAAGTAGGCCTACTTACAGAGACCCACATGTCTGTGGCTGGTTGCAAAAACATTGCGCCATGAGGCAGTTTTCCAGGCAAGAATAGTTCCCTAGGTCATGAACTTACTAGGTATTCTACGCATCTTTTTAGCCTGTCTTAAGGTGAATCTGCCTTCCTAGGGATGGTTCTATGTCCAGAAGATTGACTGGTGAAACTGGAAAGGTGGGTCTTCCAACAGAGATTTTAGAGTCTTGACCACTTAATCCTATGGTCAATTTGCTATTTTAATAGTGACTCTTACAGTCCAAACTTGATGTTAAATGCAATGCTTTAGAGCAATACTATAGAAAATTTTATAATGAGTAAATTAAAGATGGTTTAATGTGACTGTAGAGCCAATACTTTGACAGATACAGCAAATGTGAAATATCAAAAATGTTGCTATCATTATGCATACAGAATTATTTTTTAGTAATTACTGCAGTTATCACAGAAAAACAGGCATTAAAATTCGTTAATAAGTGCTAAAACAGTGTTTTAATGCTCTCTGGAAAAGTAATTTAGAGTTACCACAATGAATTTTATAAATACACTTCTTTCAGAAATCTTTTCATCTTACCTAGTTTCTACTAAAATGAAATTTAATGACAAAAACTTTATTTTATCATTAAGAAAGTACACAGCATAGCAGATAGTGAAAATAATCTTGAATATACAAGTACATCTAAAAACTAAATACAAAGAAACAACCTCCTTAATAACTGGGCTCTGGAACTGAACTCAGTGAGAGAGATACACATGGGTAACAATTATTTTGAAAAGTCTTCACCATCCTAATCAGTCAGGGAAATGCAAAGTAGTTTACAATTATTTGAAGATTTAATCTCACAGCAGACAGAATGGCTACATTGAGAAAATGGAGACAAGAAATGAAGATGAAGTTCTGATGAATGGGAAACACTTATGCACTGTTGGTAGGTGCAAATTGAGGGAGCCTCTATAGAAATCATTGTGGCAGTTCCTCAGAAAAGTACAAATAGAACAACCATAAGACCCATCTATACCACTCCTGGGCATAGGCCTCAAAGTCTCTATTTCATACTACAGTCACCCCTGATCACAATAGCTTGGACTAGAAAACTATAGATATCAGGCAATGGATGGAGAGATAATCAAAATGTAAGCTGCATAAGTGACATTTTTTCAGCTTCAAAGAAAAAGAAGTCAAGAAATGCACAGATAAATTGATGAAGCTGGACAACAGCTAGAGATAACCTGGGGCCAGAAAGACAAACGTCACAGTTCTCAGTCAATGTTAAATGTGAAGAGTCTGTATGATACAGGAAACAAAAATGTCTCCACTGGTGTGGAGTAGGGAGAATGTTCTTAAAGGATCAGAAGGGACATAGTAGAACACAGGTGATATGATAGGGAAAAGCACAGCACTGGGGAGGGAGGCTTAAGTGGGCATAGCAAGGGAACTGTAGGGCAGAAGAGCATGACTGGGAAGGGATATCTAATTCTAAAATGTCATCAAAGATACATGGAAATCTATTTATATAGGATTCATATGTGTGTATATACAGAATATGACTCTCTCTATATATGTATATATGTATATATGTGTATATGTGTGTGTGTGTGTGTGTGTGTGTGTGTGTAGGCAAACTACATGGGTAATATTTGCTTCCCAGAAGCCATAGATGACAAATATAAAGCTCAATACTAGGTGAAGAATAGCTCCCCTTAAGTTGTTTGTCAAATATTATAGAGGCCCCAGAACAACAGTGTATTTCCATTGTTCCCTTCTTTCTACTAGAACTTGATGTTGAGACCCTATTACTGAGTACAATGCACATGAGGACGTGGAGAAAGTAAAGTGTATACTTACTAGGAAACTTTTTCATTGCCAGGTAATGCCCATTTTACCAGAAGGTGTTATGCAGTCAGCTTGGGAAAAAGAAATCCACAATCTTACCCAGCTATGAACCTTATGAAATGAAGTAAAGTACATACTTAGTAAGATGTACTCATGGACAATAGCGGTAGAAAGCCTTTGGAAGTAACCACTGATTTCTGATTGTGTTTATGGCCCATTACACAGGAAAGAGGTAACTGGTGTTGTGAATCTGGTGTAATCCCATAGTTGGGAACTCACAGCCCTATCTTTTCATAGATTATCACTCGCAGAACTTACTAGAGAATTTTTATTTGTTCTATGGATGGTGGTTAACACAGAAACTAACAACTTCTCAAAATGCTAGAACGAGTGACTTTAGAGGGCTCAGGCCCAAATAGACATCTATGTCTATTTCAAGGCCCAGGGACTGTTACAAAAGTAGGCAGAAAGATTGCAAACGCCAGTGTTTGTGGAGGGCAATAACGATGATGATTTTCAGAAATTGTGGAACTGCTGTGACATGAAATGACAGCAGCTATGGCTGTATGCACAAGACCTCCACAAGATGAAGCAAATCAGTATTTTAGTATGGAGTGGGAAGGAGTTTATGAGCCCCTCCTTTAACTTGCTTGATATTGAGAGTCGATGGCTACTTTCTCAACAATAAAAAAGTTTATTTTAAGCAAGTAGTTCCTAATAGGTTGACCACGCCCTAGTAGACAGCCAAATACCTATAACCATAGGGGAACATGAACTGGAAATAATGGGTTATGCCATTTAAAAAAAAAAAAAAAAAGAAGACAACACAGTTCGCATGGCGCTGAGAAACGGGGTGAATCAGGAGAAGATCGTGGGAAGATTTTGGGTTAATATGTGCAAACTACATTGAATGAAATTCTCAAAGTGATGAAAATATTTATTAAATCAAACATGAAAAACTGTCCTTAGTTTACATGATTGCTGTGTTAGTTTTATATACTTACTATAAGATATTACCATGAGAAGTTCTTTTTTTAAATTTTATTTATTTGTCTATGTGTATGAATGTACTGTCTGCATGTAGGTATGTGCACCGTGTCGTGCAATGCCGCGGAGGTCAGAGGAGGGTCTCAGATTCCCCTGGAACTGGAGTTCTCCTGGAATTGGAGTTACAGTCGGTTCTCCGTTGCCATGTAGGTGCTGGGGATCGAACCCGGGTCCTCTGCAAGAGCAGTCGGCGCTCTTAACCGCTAGGCTATCTCTCCAGCCCCGAGAAGTTCTTTCAATCATATAAACTTTTTTTTTTGCAGTTTTCAAGGTAAACAGTGAAACAAAAAACATCAGTCTTGTGGAGCCAGAGTCACCGTATTCCGCAGTTGGATGCTTCTGGAAAATTCAGGAGAGAGGATTTGTTTGTGGTGTCTTTCAATGTCCTAAGGCAGCAGAATTGTTTAGCTAGTTGCTACTGTGCCATTGATCTAAGATCTCACTGATTAATCTTCAAGATTACATAGGGGCTAAGCAAAAAGTTCATATTTGTTTACTACATCAATACTCACCAGAATACACCAAGCCCCTTTGTCATATAATGACATTTACACTTAGAGATCCTAGGTATCAGATTATGGATACTTTTAGTGTTCTTCTATTTTTCACAGACCTTAGTTCTTCATCCTGTCAGATTCTCTATAAATCCTGTCTAAACAGACACAATAAAGTCCAGTTGTCTGAAACTGTACTCACTGGCTTTTATAAATTTCCTCTTATTCATGTAATTTCTATGTCTCTATTTGAATTTTGTTTTCCGTGAATGAGAATTCTCACTTAAGTCAGAAATAAAGCCTAGAAATTCACTGCTCCACTAAGCTCCTGCACTTTCCTTGTGCTTCTCACATTCTGTTACTTAATCCCACCCTTCTCCTTTTACGTGTCTGTCTCCATTGCATCTGTCTTAGTTTAGGACACTGAAAATTGAATCAACATTGTTTCTAGGGAGCATGGGAGAGCAAAATACACATGTGACATTTCTTTGATTTCTGGAATTCATGATGTCACTGAACCAGAATGACTGGGATCTCAAAGGCCCTGCCTCTGCTTCCAAAGGGCTGGGATTAAAGGCAAGAACCTCTACACTTATAGTGAGGTGTGACATTTCTAAGGACAGTATCTCCTCTTTTTCAGAATCTGAACAATTTTGCATAATTTCTGTTAGCACACCAAATTTTATCATGATTCAAGTACTTTGACTTTCTTCAATTTCTATTTTAGGGTTCCCCTACACACTTTGTAAATTAGTGTTTATTACCTAATGAGCTACAGATATTTCAAGTGAATTCATATAATAAATCATACCAAGAGACATAGAGGAAAACACTGTGTATCAACAAATTTGTTTTTATTAGTGGCTGGCACACATTATTCCTGAAAAGGCAGTGTCAACACTCAGCTCATCTTTCACTTGTGCTCTGGAATCTGTTCAGCTACACATTACTGCATAACTCATCTCAACACTTTGTGTTCCATGTCTCTATTCTATTGATACATTAGTATTTTATGAAAAAATAGAGCTTCCATAGATATCAGTATAAAGAATATAGAATAAAAAATATCAGTAGTAATTTAACATCTTAAGTCCAATTTCTTAATTGAAGGGCTGTTTAGAGATAAACCTTCTAACTATAGTTTAGATTAGCAACAATATAAATTAATTTAATAATGTAAACCAAAGTTTTAAAACTAAATACTAATTTGTTATTTTCTCAGAATCAGTAAGCCTTAATGCTAAAATTGTGTTTTTATAAAACATACTTCAGAAGAAGTTATGCTTTTTAACAATTAAGAGAAATTGGCACGCTTGTGGAAATCTATGTATCTGTGGCCTGGCCACAAGCAAAACATTAGAAGCTGGAATTCTAGGCTGGAAAATTCACCATCTGATTAGCATGAACATTAATTTGCTCTTTAGCTTTACTTTCTGCACTAGTTCACTTTGACTCTTGTGACAAATTGCCACAAATTCCAGAGCTAATAAGAAAAGAATCATATTCTTCCACATTTTTGGAGGCCAGATTTCCGCATTCTGTATAAATGGGCTGAATCTTAGTGATGAAACGGATAGGTTCTTTCTGTGAGTCTGGGGAACCATAGGGAACCTAAAGCAGCCCCTTATGGCTGCCCCCTTTCATGGGCTATTTTATCATGATTCCCAATATAGGTGCTTCCTTTATTAAGTTTAAGAAATTTCTATTGACTCAAGAATTTCTTGCAATGTATTTTTCTCACATTCACACCCCTTTCCCGATTTCCATCCTCATCTTACCACCCCACCCCACCCCAATCCCACCTCCACATCCAATATTAGCAAATGAAAAATCTCATCCATCTTACACAACTCATCTGATCTAGATTCAAGAGAAATAATATCTAATTAGAAGGTCAGTGATCTATATTTTTCTGCATTCCTTTGATCTTATGTTACTCTAAAATATGCATACATACATATCCTTCATCCATATACCAAAACTTCCTAACTCTGAAAATAAATGGTAGCGTAGTTCTAGAAACTTTTAAGGGATTCACAATATAAGAGCACAGTTGTTTTTAGAGCACATTAACATTGCTCAGTTTGTCTTACAACAAGGTAATTGGTTCTAGCATCCACAGATGAGGGATTCCTTCCCTACATTGTTTTTCTGTGACTGTGTTACTTCACTTAGCATGATATCTTCTAGCTCCATCCATTTACCTGCAAAGTTCATGGTGTCATCTTTCTTTACCACAGCATAGAACTCCATTGTGTGGATGTACCACATTTTCTCTATCCACTCGTCTCTTGAGGGGCACTTGGGTTGGTTCCAGCTCTTTGCTATTGTGAAGAAAGCTGCAACAAACATGCCTGTGCATGTGTCTCTGTGGTAAGATGAGTCTTTTGGGTATATACCCAAGAGTGGTATGACTGTGTCAGGTGGCAAGGTCATTTTGATTCTTCCAAGGGTTCTCTAAACTGCTTTCCATAGTGGTTCTATGAGTTTACATTCCCATCAGCAGTTGATGAGTGTTCCCTTTTCCCCACAACCTCTCCAGCACTTGGTATCATTTGTTTTCTTGGGACTAGCCAGTCTTATCAGAGTGAGATGATATCTTAAAGTGGTGTTAATTTGCATTTCTTTAAATATTAGTTAGGTTGAACACTTTTTAATATCTTTCTCAGCCATCTCTAATTCCTCACTTGTGAAGTCTCCTTTCAGCTCTTTGCTCCATCTTTTGAGCGATTCATTTGTTTTATTTCTTCTTTGTTTTTTGAGTGGTTTATATATTCTGGAAATCAATGCTTTGTCAGATGTATCTGAGATGAAGAGTTCCTCCCACTCTGGGTTTTCTCTTCACTTCCTTGATTGTTTCTTTTGATGTACAGAAGCTTTTGAGTTTAATGAGGTCCCATTTGTCAATTGTGGACCTTATTTCTTGTGCAGCTGCTGTCTGATTTAGGAAGTCTTTTCCTACGCCTATGTCTGCTGCCAACTTTTTCTTCTATCACCTTCAGAGTTTTATGTTTCATGTTGAGGTCTTTGATCCGTCTGGAGTTGACTTTTGTACAGGATGAGAAGTAGGGGTTTAACTTTATTATTCTACAAGTGGTGATCCAGTTTTGCCAACACCACTTGCTGAAGATGCTTTCTCTATTGTGTCTTCTTGGCCCCCTTATCAAATACAAGGTGACTGACATTGTATGTGCTCAAGTTTGGATCTTCAGTTTTGTTTCATTGGCCAACAGGTCTGTTTTTGTGCTAGTACTAAGCTGTTTTTATGAATATAGCCCTGTAGTATAATTTAAAATCTTGTACAGTGATACACCCTACATTGCTCTTTTCACTGAGGTTTGGTTTGGCTATTTGGGGTCTTTTGTTTTTCCTTATGAAATAAAGGAATTTTGTTCCAAGCCTGTGAAGAAACTCTTGGGGATTTTTATTGGGATCACGTTGAAACTGTATATTATTTTGGATAGAATGGACATTTTTACTATATTAATTTTCCCAATCCTTGAGCATGGGAGGTCTTTCCCTCTTCTGATGTCTTCTTCAATTTCCTCCTTCAGGGGTTAATTAATTAATTTATTTATTTATTTAGTAGAGATATTTGGTGTCTTTGGTTAGGTTTGTTCCTAGGTATCATTGTTTTTGAGGCTATTGTTTGTGGGAAGTTCTCTTTGTATTCCTTCTTCAGATGCTTGTTGTTGGTGTAAAGAAAGGCTACTGAGTTTTCTAGGTTAATTTTGTATCCTGCCACTTTACTGAAACTCTTAATTGTTTCTAAAAGTTTTCTGGTAGAGTTTTTAGCATCCCTTAGGTAAATAATCATACCATCAGCAAAAAAGGTATAGCATGACTTCCTCTTTTCCAATTAGTACTCCTTTAATTTCCTTTTTTTGCCTTATTGTCCCAGCAAGTGCTTCAGGCAGTATGTTGAAGAGGAGTGGTGAAAGGAGGTAGCCTTGCTGAGTTCCTACCTTCTAAAGGGAATGCTTCTGTCTTTCTCCATTTAGGACGATGTTAGCTGTGGGTTTCCTGTATATGGCTTTGATTACATTGAGGAATGATTCCTCCAACAATTCCCTCTAGGACTTTAAGCATGAAGGGATGCTGGACTTTGTCAAAGGCTTTTTCTGTGTCAATTGAGATGATCGTGTGGTTTTTTGTCTTTCAGTCCATTTATGTGTTTCATGATATTTATTGATTTTCATATGTTGAACCATCCCTGCATCTCTGGTATGAATCCAACTTGGTCAGGATGGATGATCTTTTTAATGTGATTCTGTATGTGGTTTGCAAGCATTTTGTTGATAATTTTTTCATCTATGTTCTTAATGAGATGGGTCTATAGTTGTCCTTTTAACCCCAGCACACTCATAGTAGGGGATTTCAATACCCCACTGAGTCCTTTGGATAGATCAACCAGACAATGAATAAACAGAGAGATTTCTGAACTGAATGCTCCAATACACAAAATGGACCTAACAGACATCTACTGAATATTCCATCCAAATACCAGAGAATACACTTTCTACTCAGTACCCCAGGGAACATTCTCAAAAATCGACCACATATTAGGACACACACACAAAAAAAAAACCTCAACAAATACAAAAAGATTAAAAAATTTCATGCATTCTATCAGACCACAGTGCTATAAAGCTCAATATCAACACTAGGATAAGCCCTACTATCTACAAGAACACATGGGGACTAAACAACACTCTCCTGAGTAATGAATGGATTAAGGGAGAAATAAAGAAAGAAACAAAAGCATTCCTGGAACTGAATGACAATGATAATACGGCACAACAAAACCTATGGATACTTTAAAAGCAGTCCTTCCAGGGAAGTTTACAGCACTGAGTGCCTACATTAGAAAAACAGAAAGAGCACAAGTGAATGTGAACGATTTAATGCTGCATTTAAAAATACTTAGAGATGGGGCTGGAGAGATTGCCTAGAGGTTAGGAGCGCTGACTGATCCTGCAGAGGACACAGGTTCGATCCCCAGCACCCACATGGCAACTGAGAACCGTCTGTGACTCCAATTCCAGGCGAACTCCAGTTCCAGGGGAATCTGATGCCCTCTTCTGATCTACAAGGCATTTTACAACACGGGTGCACAGAACTGCATGCAGACAATATATTCATATAAAGAAAGAAAGAAAGAAAGAAAGAAAGAAAAGAAAAGAAAGAAAGAAAGAAAGAAGAGAAAAATAAAAATACTTAGAGACAAACAACAAATGAACCCTAAATGCAACAGACAGGAAAGAAATAACAAAAATCAGAGGAGAAATCTATGGAATAGAAACAAAACATACAAAAATCAATGAATCCAAAAGTTGGTTCTTTGAAAGAATAAACAAGGTAGAAGACCTCTAGCCCAAGTTAACCAAAGAAAGAAAGAACAACTCAAATCAATACAATCCTGATGAAAAAGGAAATATCACAAATGGCAATGAAAATATCCAGACAATCATAAGAGAATACTTCAAAACCCTATACTTACTAAGTTTGAAAACGTAGGAGAAATGGATGAACACTGAAATCCTAGGAATCACCAAGAAGAGACTCGACAGGTTTAAACAGACCCATAATATATAAAATTGAAAAAAAAAGTAAAAAAAAAAAAAAAAAAAAAAATGTCCAGGCCCAGAAGGTTCACCAATTCCAGGCGAACTCCAGTTCCAGGGGAATCTGATGCCCTCTTCTGATCTACAAGGCATTTTACAACACGGGTGCACAGAACTGCATGCAGACAATATATTCATATAAAGAAAGAAAGAAAGAAAGAAAGAAAGAAAGAAAGAAAGAAAGAAAGAAAGAAAGAAAGAGAAAAATAAAAATACTTAGAGACAACAACAAATGAACCCTAAATGCAACAGACAGGAAGAAATAACAAAAATCAGAGGAGAAATCTATGAAATAGAAACAAAACATACAAAAATCAATGAATCCAAAAGTTGGTTCTTTGAAAGAATAAACAAGGTAGAGAGACCTCTAGCCCAGTTAACCAAAAGAAAGAAAGAACAACTGCAAATCAATACAATCCATGATGAAAAAGGAAATATCACAAATGGCAATGAAAATATCCAGACAATCATAAGAGAATACTTCAAAAACCTATACTCTACTAAGTTTGAAAACGTAGGAGAAATGGATGAACACTGAAATCCTAGGAATCACCAAGAAGAGATCGACAGGTTAAACAGACCCATAATATACTAAGTAATTGAAAATGTAATAAGAAAACCTCCCAACTAAAAAAAATGTCCAGGCCCAGATGGTTTCATGACAGAATTCTATAAAACATTTCAAAAAGACTTACAACCATTATTACTTAAATTGTTCAGAAGGATTCAAGCAGAGGGACATCTCCCAAATTCCTTGTATGAAGCCAGCATCACTCTAATACCAAAAGCAGGCAAAGCTACAACCAAAAAGGGGAAATATAGGAGCTTCTTAATCCAATCAAGTTAACTGTTAAGATTAATCATCAAATCAAGCAAAAGACCCTCAGTCAGGATTGGCTATCCAAAATAAATATAAAGCTATTAGGAACAATTAATTAATAAAACATAAACCACTACTCCATTTCAGAGAAGAAGAATCAAACCTTTTGTCTGCATAAACATTTCCAGCCTGGAACTCAGCCCACTTTTATTTATCCACACTGATTTATATACACCATTAGATACAATGAAGCAGAGTTGGAAAACTTCTTGAAAGATTAGGGCAAAATTGTTTATGCCAAGGATACTGATAATGACATGAAGGTAAGGTGAAGAATGCTATTGAAGGACTCCTGAAATAATAGAGAGATATCTGAACTTCTCTGCAAAGACCAAAGTTCTGAGGATGTGATGTGCACATTGTTAGTGTTCTGGGTTTCCCTTATCACTCTCTTCATTGTGTCTTGGGCGAGGCAGTTTCCAAAATGGTCAGGTGTCATTTCTGAGGAAGACAATTGATCATATTTTTGGAGAAAAGTTTTTTCACTGATCTGGAGGCCCCAAGTTGGTAAGGCTGGAAGCCAGAAAGCCTCAGTGATCCATACGTAAGTTCTCAGTTCTCCTATGTGGACGACCAGACTTGGAAGTTGGACAGGGGTTCTGTGGATCAAACGCAGTACTTCAGTTTGCATGAGGAGGTCTCTTCTAACTGAACCATCTCACAGGCCTAATGTTATTTTAAAACACTCTCACAATGATAAATTATGTTTCTTATGAGAGAGAGAGAGAGAGAGAGAGAGAGAGAGAGAGAGGAGAGAAAGAGTGAGAGACACGGAAGAAAGAAATAAATGGAGGAAAAAGCAAACAAGTAATAATAGGAGTAGGGCAGGGAATAGAAAGGAAGATAATTGAAGAAATGAATCCTAGAGGCCATCCTTTCTAATTCTGTAGAAGTATATTATTAATAATGAATATAAGAGTATGACATAAAATAGCTTGGTATATAAAATTATTCACCCCTTCTTTTAAACATATTGCTCTTCTCATTAGTTTTTATTGTCAACTTGCCACAGCCTAAAGTCAGCTAAGACCAGCCTCAGCTGACAAATTTCACAGATCAGATTCATCTATGAGTGTGTCAAAGGAAGATGGTCTTGCTTTTTAATTGATTTTGCAGGACACCATCCAACCTAAGTGGGTACTATCTATGCAGTGGTCCTGACCTGTATAAGAAATGTAGCTGATCTATAACTGGGTGTGAGCCAGTCACAACATAGTTTTGGTTTTTTGTATGTTTGGTTTGTTTGTTTGTGTGTGTGTGTGTGTGTGTGTGTGTGTGTGTGTGTGTGTGTGTGTGTGTGTGTGTGTGTTCACATGTATAGAACCCTGAGTATGCATGGATGAGTATATAAAAGCAGAGATCAACCTCGTGTCATTTTTCTCATGCTCTCTCTATTTCTTTTGAGATTTGGTCTGTTGTTGATGTGGAACTCAACAAGTAGGCTATTGTCAGGGCCAGTGAAGCCTGTGCTCCCCCTGAGTCTACCTCATCACACATCTTGTTCTATACAGGTTCCTGGCATGGAATTCTGGTCCTCGCGCAAGCACCTCACAAACAGCACTGTCTTCTTAGCCTTTAATTTTAAACTATAATATATTGAATGTTTTGTATAATATATTTTGTATAATATATTGAAAGTAGATTGAATAATGTAACTTTCAATTCAGGAACCAAAACATGTATGAACATATTTACAATTGTGAAAATAATAAATACATATTTGAAATATAATTTATCCTTTAGTTTGTTATGCCAATAATTTCATTTTTTTTGCTACAATTTCCTGCTGGGTAAATTGTCCCTAGATGTATGTACATGCACCAATGCCATGCAATGTGCACAGAAAAGGGCATAACATCCCCTGGAACTGTATATACAGATTGTTGTTAGGCACAATATGGTTGGTTGACAGGAAGGAAACCAGGTCCTCTGCAAGAGCAGGTAGTACTCTTATCTGCTGAGCCATCTCTCCAGCCCCAATTTCTTATCTTTTTAAAACTAGTTGCTACATCTCTTGAGAATGAATCAAGGACTTAATAAAAATGCTTTTCTTGTAAGCACTGAGTAAGTTCCCTTACTGTTGGTTGTTCACATTGCATAATGTACAGTGATTAATTTCTAAACAATGATGACTCTGGGACATCCGTGAACAATTGGAAATGGGACTCAGAAGAGCTTTAGGATGCTTTAACAGATTTCTCATAATCTCCTGAGTCCTGGCTGGCTTCAGAGGAGAAAATAGTTGAAAATATTTTCCCTTTTAATCTAATTTCCCATACTGGTATAGACCTCCAAATATGGTTAGAGAATGTATGAAACATCTATTATTACATTCTGACATGTTACTTTCTGTATAACATTCAGATTAAGCTTGGGAAAAGCCAAACATTCAATAATGAACCTTATACTTACAGGTTTTTCTCATAAGTCTGTACTTGTAAATAGTAATAAGAGCAAAATAGTAATTTAAGAAAATTCCATCTATTTAAGTATAGGTTAGATGTACATGATCTAAAATTTGACCTTGTGAAATTTAATATCATGTATATGTATGTGTATAAAGAAAACTGTAAGTCACATTGTTTAAACACATATATAGCTTACTCAGAATTCATGACTTCTCTAGGTTTTCTAGATTTGCTTTTATGATTTCTGTTCTGGAAACACATCCACCAATAAGGGGCAGCCTTGATGGGTTCCAGCCTTTAAGGAAAATGATTCCTTTTTTTCCCATTTAGGATGATGTTGGCAGTGGGTTAGCTATATATGGATTTGATCATGTTGAGGAATGTTCCCTTCAGCCCAGTTCCCACTAGGACTTTAAACATGAAGGGATTCTGTATCTTGTCAAAGGCTTTTTCGACATCAATTGAGATGATCATATGTTTATTTGTTTGTTTTTTGTCTTTCAGTGCATTTATGTTTTTTATGATATTTACTGATTTATGTATGTTGAACCATTCCTTCATCTTTGGTATGAATCCAACTTGATCATGATGGATGATCTTTTTGATATAGGTCTGTATGTGATTTGCAAGTATTTTGTTGAGAATTTTTGCACATATGTTCATTAATGAGATGGATCTATAGCTTTCTTTTTTGCTTGTATCTTTGCCTGGTTTTGGTATTAGAGTGATACTGGCTTCATAGAAGGAATTTGGGAGAATCCCTTTTGTTTGTATCCTTCTAAACAATTTAAGTAGTAATTGTTGTAGGACCTCCTTAAATGTTTTATAGAATTCTGCTGTGAAACCATCTGTGCCCAGGCTTTTTTTAGTTGGGAGTTTTTTAATTACATCCTCAATTTCCTCAATAATTATGTGTCTGTTTAAACTGTTAGCCTCTTATTGGTTAAGTTTTGTTGGTTCCCAGGTGTCCCAGGTCTTCCACTGCTGTGACAAAACACTCTGACCAACACCAACTTGGGGAGGAAAGGGTTTATTCAGCTCACATCTCCTGGGTCATGTAGTTCATCACTCAGGGAGCCCAAGACAGGAACTCAGGGCAGGAACCTGGAAGCAGGAGCTGAAGCACAGGCCATGGAAGAGTTCTGCTTTCTGGCTTGCTCCCCTGGCTCATGCCCAGCCTGCCCTCTTATACATATAGTACACAACAGCCTGCCCAGAGTGGCACCACCCATAGTGGGCTGGGTGTTCCCACACTGCTCAACAATCAAGACAATACTCCACAGGTATGGCCACAGGCCAGTCTAACGGAGCCAATTCCCCAATTGAGGCTCCCTCAACCCAGATGTGTCAAGTTGACAACAAAGCTCTCCAGCACAATTGACCCCTTGTCAACTTGACACACAAAACACATCACTATTAAACCACCACCTTTCCAATTCTTGTCCTCAAGGTATGATGTTAACATTAATCACAACCTAAGACAGTGCAACCTTAAAAGCCCCACAGTCCTTAAAATGGCCAAACGCTTAAAAGTTCACAGTTTGTTAAAAGTCTCAGGTGTGCCAAGTTGACAACAAAGCTCTCCAGCACACCAGGATTTCAGATATTCCTCCATTTCTCTTCTTAGGTTTTCAAATTGAGTGGAGTATAGGTTTTTGAAGTATTCCTGAATGATTGTCTGGATCTTTTCTTTGTCTATTATGATGTTTCCCCTTCCCCTTTCATCATGAGTACTATTGATTTGGAGTTGCTTTTATGTTTGTTTGGTTGTTTTGTTGTTTTTTTGGTTTACTGGACTAGATGTCTATTTTATTTAT
Source organism: Rhizomys pruinosus (assembly GCA_009823505.1). NCBI lineage: Eukaryota > Metazoa > Chordata > Mammalia > Rodentia > Spalacidae > Rhizomys > Rhizomys pruinosus. The sequence goes on along the minus strand of VZQC01000005.1, from coordinate 221,079 downwards.
GTTTTCAAAGAACCAGCTCTTGGATTCCTTGATTCTAAGTATTGTTTTCTTTGTTTCTATCAACTCCAAGTGGGTCAAAAATCTCAACGTGAAACCTGAAACTCTGAAGGTGACAAAAGAAAATGTTAGCAACAGCCTATGTGACATAGGCTTAAGAAAAGACTTTCTAAATCAGACAGCACTGAGCAGGAAATAATGTCAACAGTTGACAAATGGGACCTCATGAAACTCAAAAGCTTCTGTACAGTGAAAGAAACAATCAAGGAAGTGAAGAGAAAATGCACAAGTGGGAAGAAATCATCAGTGATACATCTGACAGAGTATTAGCATCCAGAATATATAGACTAATCAAAAAACAAGTGACAAAAAAAAAGACCTACTCAAACGATGGAGTAAAGAGGTAAAGGGCTGAACAGAGACTTCACCAGTGAGGAATTAAAGATGGCTGAGAAGCATCTGAAAAGGTGTTCAATATCATTAATTATTAAGGAAATGCAAATTAAAATCACTTTCAGTACCATCTGACTCTGATATGACTAAGATCAAGAAAACGAAAGGCACTAAATGTTGGAAACATTGTGAGGAAAGGGAAACACTCATCCACTGTTGGTGGGGATGCAAACTTGTATAACTAGTATGGAAAGTAGTGGGGAGAACCCTTAAAAGACTCAAAATGAGCCCACCACCTGACCCAGTCATACCACTCCTGGGTATATACCCAAAAGACTCATTTTACTGCAAAGTTACATGCACATCCATGTTTAGTGCTGTTCTCTTCACAAGCTAAAAAGCCCCTCATCAGATAAGTGGATGACGAAAATGTAGTATATCTACAATGTGCATGACATCATGAACTTTGCAGGTCAATGGATGGAACTCTAAGCCATTATGCTAAGTGAAGTAACATAGTCCCAGATAAACAAATCCCCAATGGAAAGGCAAGCTGAACAATATTATTGTTATATTTCTGTTTATCTGAAAGGAACCACTTACTTTCAGATTCTATAATTATTGTATATGGGTAGAAGGTATGTATTCACATTTTAGAGTAATATAAATTTAAAGGAGGAAAATATGAATTCTTAAACATTAAAAAAAAGACAGAGAAAAATGCAGGACAGTTATGGCAGAAAGCATGATCTGGGGTGGGTTGAGGGTGGGGGGAAGGGAAAGGGGAATATGTCTAAATTGAACTGAAAAATAATGTCTGAAATACACAAAACTTCAATAAAAGCATTATGTTAAAAAAGAAACAGATTTATTATTTTACATCAGAAAGGGACATTATTTTACCAGTAACTATTAGCAAATTATATACTGTAATTTTTATACAACCATATTGCATGTGAAAACTTCAGAAATTATTTAAAAGTTAAATTTATAAGAAAACATTGTTAATAAAGTATTCAAAGCACAACTGAAAAATTATCAAGACCATTTTAACTGGGGGTAGCGCCTGATGCCTGAGGATGGAAAGCAATCATATCATAAGAAGGAAATGCAGCATTTTCAATATCATGGATATATATATATATATATA
>VZQC01000005.1:141909-211624 GCA_009823505.1 Rhizomys pruinosus | reverse complement strand
CCCATTATGCTGTTTCAAGAAGCACATAGAATACCACCAGCCATCATGCTGAGTGAGGTGACACCATCCCAGGAAGACAAACGGAGAAAGGTTTCCCTCATTTGTGGATGCTAACACCAAATCCCTCCGATGAAAGGCAAGCTGAATGACAGTATGTTTATATTTTTGGTTTATCTGAAAGTAACTATGCTATCATAATGTGAATCCCTCAATGGGCTCTAGAATCCACCCACCAATTATTTTCAGACTCTGTAATTACTGTATATGGGTGGAGAGTATGTATCCATATTTTAGAATAATATGAAATTAACGGAGGAAAATGTGAATTCCTAAGCATAATAAAAGACTGAGAAAAAGATGCAGGACAGTTATGATAGAGAACATGATCTGGGATGGTTTTGGGTGGGGTGGGGGGAAGGGATAGGGGAATATGCCTGAACAGAAATGAAAAATGATGTATGAAATACATAAAACATTAATAAAAAAAGAAATGACCAGAACAGAAAGTCCCCACACCAGACCATATTAAAAACATTACATGTGAAAAACAAATAGAGGGTGCTGGAAGCTACTAGCAAATGCAAAAAGCCACATATAAAGGAAAATCTATCATGGTTAGAGTCAATACTTTATTGCAAACTACAAGAGTCAGAAGAGCTTGGACCAAAGTATCCCCAGTTCTAAAGAACCGTGGACCCAACTCTGAATACTTTCTCCAACATACTATCTATGCTAGTTGAAGGGGAACAAGAAGCATTGCCACGGCAATCATAGGCTGAAAACATTCATGCCCAAACACCAGCCCTATAGAGAATACTCAAAGCAATCAAAGGACTTAACATGTATGACAAAATCCATGAGCTCTGGTGGGGTAGTGGGCCACAGGGGTGGGCATGGATGAGGGAATGAATCTAATTGATTGAGAAATGTTGTATGAATTGCGCTCAATAAAAATTAACTTAAAAATAAAAGCAATACTAAAATTGAAGTCCTTAGAACTCTCAGTGCCTACATTAAAAAAATAGCAAAGAGCTGGAAGCAACCCAAGTGTCCCTCAACTGACCGGTGGATAGAGAAAATGTGGTACATCTACACAATGGAATTCTATGCAGCAGTAGAGAAAGATGACATCATGAGCTTTGCTGGTAAATGGATGGAACTTGAAACCATTATGCTAAGTGAAGTAACACAGTCCTAGAACAAAACAAATGATGAATGGTATCCCTCATTTATGGATGCTAGCACCAAATCCATAGTTGAAAGGCAAGCTGAGAAAAGTTAATATCATATTTATTTTTATCTGAAGGCAACTATGTTGTAATAATGTGAATTCCTTAACGGGCTCTAGAATTAAGTTACCACTTATTTTCAGACTTTGTAATTGTGGTATTTGGATAAAGGGTATATATACATATATTAGAGTAATATAAAATTAAAGGGAAAATGTGAACTCCTAAACGTATTTTGGAATTAGCATACAATTTATGTTCAAAGGTCATATTTTGATATATGTGATGTATATATTGGCATATTTTGTAGCAATACAAATGGAAGGGAACAACTACAAAAAGACTGGATCAAAGAACTGACTGAAACAGTTAACCTCAGCCCAACCAATAAATCTCTGCAGAGAAAAACTTTAAAAAGACTGAGAAAAAGTTGCAAAGACATGTATGGCATAATGGATGAACTGGGCTGGGGTACGGAAAGGGAGTGTATGTAAATTGGACTGAGAAATGAGGTATGAAACACACAAAAACACCAATTAAATATTTTATTTAAAAAACAATCAAAAAAGAATATTTACATCTTGATCATAGAGTATAGGTGCTATTCTGTACAAATAAAACTTGACATTGTTGTTCTCCTTACCTTATAGTCTTCTGGTTGTCCTTAAAATCTAGATGTCTATGTAGAGAATATCACATCACTCTAATAAATCACAATTCTCACACATGTTAATATTGACACAAGTCAGATAGATGTGTACATAAAATGCACATTTTGTAATTTTTCAGATAATTAAAAAAATCTATTATCCTTAGTAAAAGTATATAATCTATCAGTAATTTGATTCTATGTTTTATCTCATAAATGCTGATGATGCTTATAACTGATAATGTTATACTTTACCAATGTAAGCTTATTTTATGTTATTATGCTTGGTAGTGATTAAGGAGAGATGTTATTCATTTAAGGAAAAAATAATCAGAAGCAGCACATATAAATGACTGAGCAGTACAATTTAAGAAGCTGGACAGCCGGGCTGGAGAGATGGCCTAGCGGTTAAGAGCGCCGACTGCTCTTGCAGAGGACCCGGGTTCGATCCCCAGCACCCACATGGCGGCTGACCGTAGAGCTCCCAAGGTGGTCCAGAGAACTCCAGTTCCAGGGGTCCTACACCCTCTTCTGACAATCCACGGGCGTTGCACTGCACGGGTGTACAGACATTGCAGGGCAGACGATACATACACATACAAAAAAATAAAAGATTAAAAAAAAAAAAAAAAAAATCTGGACACAAAGTAAATCAGCCCCAAGACGCTGTAGATAGAAAGAAAATACTAAATATCAGAGAAATTAACAATATAAAAAAGACGTAAGAAAATACTACAAAATGACCAGGAAATCTAGGACATGGTACTTTGACAAGTTAAAGTTTTAGAAGCGGATATGGGGGAACAGATTCTTAAACACAGGTAATAAAAAAAAAAAATCGGATGTCACAGAAAATTGGTAGATGAAAATAGTTAACCTCGCAACAGACCAGCACAACAGGCACACACACACACACACACACACACACACACAAATCCAGAAAAAAGGGAAATTATACTTTTAAAAACTTTATACTCAGGGGAGCGGAGAGATAGACTATCGTGGTTAAAAGAGCACCGACGCGCTTGCATAGGACCCGGGTTCGATCCCCAGCACCCACATGGCGGCTAAGAACCGTCTGTAACTCCAATTCCAGGAGAACTCCAGTTCCAGGGGAATCCGAGACCCTCTTCTGACCTCCGCGGCATTGCACGACACGGGTGCACAGACCTGCATGCAGACAGTACATTCATACACATACAAAAATAAATAATAAAAAAAAATTAAAAACTTATACTCAATGAAATTTGAATATCTAAAGGAAATGAATGAATTTTTAATGTCTTGGACAACAGCACAGTTAAGCCAAGAATAGATCAATATTTAAAACGGACCCATCAGAAATAAGGAGATTGAAAATTTAGTACAAAACCTGCCAACTAAAAGAAGCTCAAACCCATATGGATTCACAGTAGAATTCTACCAGACTGTCAAAGAAACTCAGCAAACAATGGTGCTTAAATTATTCAAAAATACAGAAACTGAGGGAAAACTCTCAATCTCCTTCTATCAAGTCAATAGCACTTTAACACTCAAACCAGTAAAAGACACAAAAATAAAAGAACAAAATAGGAACATATCCTTAATGGCCACAGAGGCAAATATACTCAAAGTCATAAGCTACACAGAGATCCACATTATAAAAATCATATATCATGAACAAGTTAGCTTTATAGCAGAGATACAGGGATCATTCAATGTACATAAGACACTAAATCTAATAAAATATATAAATGTACTTAAAGACAAAGATCACATGGTCATCTCAATAGATCCAGAAAAGGCCTTTGATAAAATTCAATATGAATTCATGTTAAAAGTCCTGGAAATCATATACATGCAATAATGTTCAGATATTCAGAATGGTTGGTCAGAGTAGTCCAGTAGACTTCCAAAATAACACAGACTATTGCAAGAGCCTTTGGTTATCTTCCAGAACTTGCATGTATGACCATACTCCTGAAGAAAGAACATATTTCAGACACAAAACTTGGAGCAATGGAGCATGAACTTACCTGCAACCATTTTCACTCAAGGCTAACTCTCATAGTTATAATGTTGCTAAGGGATAAAATCAATCAAAGATCCAACTGAATCCTGAAGCTGAGTAGCAATAATGATTGGCACAGCAAATTACCTCTATTGTTGTAGTAGTGGCATATCTGAGAAGGTAGCATATTTATCTAATTAGACTTAAATCTTTCTAAATGAACTTGCAGGTGGCACTGTAATTATAGTCAAATACAGATGGGTGGAGAGGTCATAGCTCCCAGAGAAAACCATACTCATGTCATATATCTAGAAAAATGAAAATATAAGGATCCATAATTTTTTTTTTTTAATTTTTGAGACAGGGTCTCCCTGTCTCCTGCAGCTGGCTTTGGATTCACAGAGTTCTGCCTGCCTCTGCCTCCCAAGTGCTGAGATTAAAGTCATGTGCTGCCACACCTAGATGGATCCTTCTATTTACCAACAACTATACAGTACACCACTTATCAAAGAAGCTTCTTATTTACAAAAGATGGAAACTACTGAAGAGTTCTACAACTGGTCACACATAATGATTAGATTTCTGAGACATGCCCACCCCTAGGTGAAATATCTATAATGGAACCTCTGCACCCAAGGCTCACATAACATAATGGAATATGAGTGGAGATAATAGCAATGTATCTCTCAACCGTCACCAGAGAAGCTTCTGTATCCTACAGCATGTGATGCACACAGAAGGCTACAAGTGGCTAAGTTTTTGAGAATAAGATACTGCAGAGTGTGTGTCCTTGGATACGACTCCTATGTTAAACCTTAACCAGGAAAGATGGATCATTTAAGACAAGGCATAGAAAGGTTGTAAGAGCCATGGTTGGCCCATGAACATATGCAAACAGATGTTTTCAGGCCACTGAATGCTTGCTCATGTAACCGTATGACAAAGTGCACAAACACATTCCTACTCAATCAGCCAAGGAACAGTGTGGTGGGATGGATATGGGTTGTGGGCCAGTGCTGCCCTGAGAGCTTTTGGAACTGGCAGTGGCTAGATGAGGGAGAGTAGACCTTATTTAAGATCTCTAAATTGGCTAAATATGTGTGGTGTCTCCTGAAGAGGGATGGGGGAGAAGAGGCTTGACAGGAGGGGTGGAGAAAAGAAGGCAGGAGAGGAGATAAGTATAGTGGGAGGATAGCTTTGGGCCAATAGTAACTCAGTTGTAGGTGTTTTCAGGTTGGGCTATGCTGAGTCATTCCTATGTGGAAGTGACCGGACAGAAATAGGTCACTAAATTCTAGTCAGGCTCAAGGGGTTACAGTAGGCCGCATTCTGTAGGGCCCACAGGGCCCAACATAAATAGATTGCAGTTGATGAACATGCACCAATGGACATCTGGGAAAAACAGTTGAACAAATGGATTTAGCATGTGTAACAGAGTACATTAGGAATTGGACAGTTGGGTGTATGGATACAGAAAGGATTTAAAGCTGTTTTAGGACAGTTGTATGGAGTGTATAAAAGCTCAATAAAACTATTTAAAATACATTTATTTAAATAAGCACTATTTAAAAGGGAAATATGTCCTAGAAATAATTGCATTGGAGGGAACATGCATCAACATAACTAAAACTGTGTACAACAAACACACAGCCAACATCATTATGAATGGAGAAAAATGGAAGCATTAATGCTAAAATCAGGAAGAAGAAAATGATGTCCACTATCTCCTTTTTTTGTTCAATATAATGCTTGGGACTCTTGCAAGAATAATAAGACAAAAGAAATCAAAAGACTCCAATAATCACTATTTTCAGATGTGGGATACAATATATCTTCTTTGAAATGGATTTATCATCAGGCAAGTGGAAAACTGCAAATATGTCTGTTTTACTTAGAAGAGGGACTAAGGTTAAAGAGGAGCTCACAGCAGCTCAGTTCCTCAATGCTGGTGTTCCAATGATGCTAGCAAGAGATGCAGGGATCCCTGAAACTCTGGGACAATGCTGGGCCATTTAAAAAAGCCCACCAAATGAGGCTGGCATCTCTCACCATTTCACCATCATGGGCGAAAGACATGGAATTCATGTCAGGACTCCAGACAGCCATGTTGAGAAAGGAGAAACATGGCATGCCTAGCGAGTTGGAGAGTCAGCTCTTTGCTTTGCCTAGTAACCTGGGAACCTATAAAGGCAGAGGCATGGAAGGATGTTATGTGTGTGGGCATCCCCTAGTAGGAAAATTCTCTGAAACAGAATATGATATGATATTATGCATTAAAAAATCCAAAAATTCCAACAGAAACTATTAGGAATGTTTAATATTGTCAGCAATGGTTCAGGTTACAAAATCTACTTTAAAAATCGGCTGCCTTTCTATGTACCAATAACAAGCAACCAGTAAATGAATTCAAGGAAATACTCCTATTCGCAATAACCTTAAAAAGATAAAATATATGGTAGGCTCATTTTGAATTTTTTTAAGGGTTCTCCACACTGCTTTCCACAGTAGTTGTACCAGTTTACATTCCTACCAGCAGTGAATGAGTGTTCCCCTTTCCCCACAACCTCTCCAACATTTGGTGTCTTTTGTTTTCTTGGCAATCAAAATGAGCAACTTTATTATTATATTTCATTGTATCTGAAAGCAACTGTGCTATTACAATGTGAATCTATAAATGGGCTCTAGAATTATCCTACCACTTATACTCACACATTGTAATTACCATATCAGATGGAGGGTATGTAGTCATATTCTAAAAAAAGAATGTAAAGTTACACGACTTTATACCTGTGTGCAAATTTACTGTTAAAATGTGAATCTCTAGGGCTGGAGAGATAGCCTAGCGGTTAAGAGCTCCGACTGCTCTTGCCGAGGACCTGGGTTCTATGCCCAGCACCCACATGGTGGCTGAGAACCGTCTTTAACTCCAGTTCCAGGGGAATTGGACACCCTCTTCTGACCTCCGCGGCACTGCATGACATGGGTGCACAAACCTACATGTAGACAGTACATTCATATGCGTTAAAAAAATAAAATAAAATTTAAAAAATAAAATGTGAATCTCTAAATATGTTTAGGAATCAATCTATAATTTATTATCAGAATTTTAAAATTTTGACTTATGCGTAGAGTGTATATATGCATATTTTGGAATAATATAAAATTTAAAAAATTAAAAAAGAGAAAATATTTCTGGATCCAATTTAGACTCATGTCCCCTTCCATGCCCCCTACCCCACCCCACCTGAGTTCTCTGCCTTCTCCCATACATGTCTTGCATATTATTCTCAGTCATTTTAGAATTTTTCTATGAAGGAGTTTACTGATTTTGGTAGAAGTTTACTGTTTCATTCAGTTCTTTGACCATGTCCTTTTGTTGGTGTTTGTCACTCCAATTTGTATTGCTCCAAAATATACATATAAATAATTCTATATTTGGAATGTGTATGTACAAAATTTGAAATAATACTACCATATAAGAAATATATGAGGCTTTGATTTTTTTTTAATTTCTGAAATGAGCAAATTTCAATAAAAATAAAAAACAAGGCTCGGTGGCATTGCCTTAATCCAGCACTCTGAAGGCAGACGCAGGTGGATCTCTGTGAGTTCAAGGTCATCCTAGACTACATAGTGAGTTCCAGGACATCTGGGGCTACAGGGAGACCCCATCTCATAAAAACAATAAAAGAAAGACAGAAAAAGAAAAAAGATAAAATATTTATATTAAGCCCCAAGGCATTAAAGATATCTACAATGAAAATTTCAAAATTTCAATTTAAAAGGAGATAGGGGGAATACCATTTGGAATAGAAATAATTACTACTCCTGAATGAGCAGAATCTAATTTGTGAAAATAAAGCATCTTACCAAAAAATGATATATAGTAGTATATTAATATATGGTGAGGTTAATATAATGCTGTCCGGAATGCCATCTAAATACCCAGAACATTAACTTGCATTCTTCATCGAGTTAGAAAGAAATATTCTTAATATTCATATGTCAACACAAAGACCCCAAACATAAAAACAAAACAAATTGAAAAACAAAACAAAACAACAACAACAAATGAATGCGTGCAGAGGAAAAGCCGTAAGGGAGATGGCTGATTATATTGCAGAATTATAGTCATAAAAGCAAAGTTAATAATGAGCACTTTCTATTTATTGATTTTAAATATTGCTGTATTCACAAATGTAAATTATGATCATTTCAATCATTCACAGCAGGATAAAAAAGATTTTTAGCAAAATTCTCCCTTGATGCCTATACATATTGTAATTTTTTAATTGATGGAGATTGTGTTAAACTGCAATGGTGTGTATATATATATACATATGTATATATATACATATATACATATGTATATATATGTGGACATATGTATATATATATATATATATATATATATATACACACACTCAGAAATAGGTTTTCTTGCTATAGTATATGAGAAATCTGTGTCCAAATGTGTGATGGTATGAATGAGGATTGTCCCTCATAAGCTTGCATATGTTATCACAATTGGTGGTCTCTTGGGGAGAGTATTGGTACACTTAGGTTGTTTGGGCCTGCATACCACAGATGTGGCCTTTTGCGTGTCCCTAACATTGTCAGTTTCCAGGTAGACCCTCTGCTTATTGTACCTGCTTGAAAACATGAGGTTCATCTTTCTGGTCTGGTTTTCACTGCTATCATCCCAGGCATATGTCTGTAATGGGAGAACTCTGGAGCCAGAATTTTGAAGATCTCTGTAACATTTAAATTATTGTGGACCATATATTGAATTACAGGCCTACCAGAATTATAGTGTAACTTTTATTAGGATATATTAGTGTCCTGCATAAGGAGTGTATTTATTACATTTCCATGTGTGTATGTAACATGCATTGATCATACTTTATTGTTTCTCATTCTACAACACCTTTCCTCTTCATCCTTCCCTTCTGTTTTTCTTCCGACCTTAATTTTCCATGAAATAATGGTGCATTTTCCAATCAAAAACATTGTAGATTCAATGAATCACAATATATATTTAAGATAATTTATTTACATGGAGATGCATTATATTATCGGAATACACCCTTGGAAATTTATATAATAGAATTTTAATCTAATGGGGTTTTAAAAAAAATGTTCTTTTTTAATGTGTCTAAAATTCAATGACAGAATAAGTATTATACAAATAAGATACACATATAAAGAATTATTAGTGGGTAGCAAGGTGAGGGTGCCCATAGGGGAGTTTTCTGAATATAACCAAAATATGTTGTATGAAATTCTTGAATAAAGAAGGTATTTTGTTATGAAATATGACATGGTATTTGGAGAGAGTGGACTGTTTACGTGAGTTCCAGAAGACAAAGGGACATGCATCTTCTAATCACAGCACATAAGAAAAAAAGTTGGATTATTGCCATGAATTTAAATTCACCTTGGACATGCTGAGTTCTAAGACAGTCTGGAGTTAAGAATGATTCCATGTCTCAAAAAAAAAAAAAAAAGAAAGAAAGAAAAGAGGGCTTAAAGTAAAAAAGAACATGTATTCATGCACATACATATTAGAGAGAGAGAGAGAGAGAGAGAGAGAGAGAGAGAGAGAGAGAGGATTAGGAGAGAAAATAGCATATAGACCTAAAAACATGAAAATAATTGAATTAATCAATGGCACCTTATATCTTAATTACTTGTAAGTTTTCTCAGAATAATAAAACTGTGTATACTATTTTATTTAATTATTAGAAAGAGTAGAATGTTGTAAAACTAATATTCTCCTACTAGGATGCTATTGCTGATAGGGAATGAACATTTTGATAATGTTTACCTAATTATCACAGCAGTTCCTTATTTTTAGACTGGGTATCATGTTTTACCCTCCCAATAAACATGTCTTGAAATAATTCAAGGGTAACTTCAATTTGGTACTTTAAACTGATGCCTCACTACTGGAGCATCTTTGATTCACTTTCCTCATGTATGCTGATAAGTTCACCTTCGCAGTCCTCTAGGAGTCCCCACACTGTCATGGTTAGCTAATTCCATTTACACTTGGTAAACTTCCAGCATTATCAAGGTTTCATTTCTTTGCTGCACTTTAATTACTTTGGGTCAGTTGCTCATTTGATTATCCATTTTTTTACACATCCAATGTGCATATCAGTAGGACACAGGAAGACAACAGAGATGTCTACCTGACTTTATGAAAATTAAGAAATAGACACACAGTAAATTCCTTAAATATTTGCAGAATTATTAAATTTCTCTGTTTCATTTCCATAATATTGAAATTATTAGATGTGCCATAGCTTGTCAATGATCAAAATATACACATCATATTTAGTTAGTAATTTAATAAAGTGAAGAACAGCGGGTAAATTTTCACAGCATGCAATTATACCATTTTGGCTCAATTTTAAATGGTGTTATTGGGATGCTACTGGTATCTAAATGAGGACAGAATAGAAAGGCCAAGGTAGTTTCCAATGAAGATAAACCAAAAGAAGATGAGATATTACTTTATTAAAGTTAGAGAATTGATTGTCTCTATAGAGATACTTTCAACTGGAGAGCTATAATGTGGAAAAAGTAGATAAAATTTTAACTATTATAAGAAAGCTATAAAATTAAAACAAGTACTGTACAGATATTCTCTGTGACCACTGACTAAGGGAATTAGTTTTTTCCTTGGGTTTCATAAGTTTAATTAAATTAATGCTTTTTAAATTGCTTTAATTTTTAATATTTAAGTTACTGTGTATTTAATAGAATTCATCTTATTTAATTTAATTTAAGTACTTATTTAAATTTAAAGAATCTCCCCACTCCCTCCCATCCAACTCCCCAAAATATTTCAGGTAGTCTGTCATATATGTTAAGTCTTACCTGATCAACCATTGATATCCCGGTGTTCCTTGGTGCAAGCTCATCCACTGGAATCTGGTCAGCCTACCTAGAGTCACTTCCTTACGAAAAATCTATACTCCCTCACCCCACAGTAATCATTTGCTAATAGTTTCTTATGTAAGGTTGTGGCTGATGTCCATTTCCCCTGTTTTATGCTGCTTTGTTTGTTTGTTTGTTTGTTGTTTGTTTTTATCTGGTTGAGTCAGCATGGTCTTGTGCATGTTGACAAATTTGTTGCAAGTTTGTATGAACAAGTTTCCAGATTCCTGCTACCCTTTGTTTACTTTGGTCATGCACCGACTTTGGCTCTAACAATGGTTATATTTAACCTCCACTGAGTCGTGGGTGTATGAAGTTTAATATAGGACTTCTATCCATGGACACATTCTGCCATCTCCTATTCTCTAAAACTTAGCCAGTTTGGAACATACTCTGCTGTTGTATGAAGACATGACTTGGTGAGAATTTAGAGATGCATTAGTATTCATTCTATCCCCTATTTCACAATGTCTCATGCATCTTAGATGTAGAAGTTCTACAGTAGATGTGTGACTCAGGGCTGGCCATCTTACAGACATATATATTCTCCATGCAGAGCTCTGTAATAACCTTTATATGTTGCAAGAAAATCTTTGATTACTGATGTGTGCCACATTTGTCTGTTAATATAAAGATCTTAGCATACTGAAAAAAATTTCACTTGTCTAGGGATTTGACTGAGATAGTATTTTCTGTAGGTTCTATGACCTCTTCTGCTAATGGGCATGTGGTTTGCTTTACAGTGCCACTCATTAGTCACTCCAATTAGCTTTAAGTCAATTAGCTAGATGTTGATTAGTGTTGTTATCCCACAGATAACAGTGCCACTATGGCTCCAATAGAGGTAATTTACTATGCCAGTTGTGGTTATTTGGCTTTAGACCTGGAGTGGGCCATTGATTGATCCTTCTCCCTTAGCCAATTGACACAAAAAATATAATTTTAATATGCACACATGATTTAGTGGCTAAACAAAAGTAATTGAATGGCGAGTGGGTGGAGAGATGGCTCACAAGGTAAGAGCACTGGCGACTGTTGCAGAGGACCTGCTTTAGTTTCCAGTACCCAAATGATAGTTAATGATCTTATGTAACTCCAGTTCCTGGGGATCTGATGTTTTGTTCTGGCCTAGGCTTTGTGGGATGCAAGTGCATTTATATTCACAAAACCAAAACACTCATACATAAAATTGAAATAATAAAATATTTTATAAACTAATAGCATGAGTTATATAACATTTCTCTTTGTGTGTGTGTGTGTGTGTGTGTGTGTGTTTTGAGGACAGTAGAAACCTAGTCTATGATCAATTTTCAATTACATAATTAAGATGATTAGTTTTTTTTTAATTTAATTTTTATTGATGGTTTGTGCATTTCGTACATCATTTTCCAATTCAGATCAGGCATATTTCCCTTTCCCTTCCCCCCCACCCCCACCCCATCCCAGATCATGTATTCTGCCATAACTGTCCTACATCTTTCAGGTTTTTTTTTTCTTCATTTTTTAGCTATAAGTGATAATCCATGAGTATAAGCATCCCACAGTCCCACCATTCAGTGGGGGGTGACAGGTTGTTTGTTCAATCAAGTTGATCAAATGAGTGTCCAGACTACATCGCTGTAGTTTCACCGTTCACCCCAATTGCAGCCTTTACATTCTACCATGCCCCCTCTTCCGCAGATTGTTCCCTAGGCTTAGAAAAGGGGCACAGGTGGATGAGAGGTAAAACAGTCCACTCTCTCTGGAGCTGTTGACTTGGACTCTGGTCAATTCTGGCTGTTTCCTTTCATGGGCTGACAGTTTGTTCAGGAGTAATCTTTCGATCCTACTAATGAAGCACAAGCAATTAGATATATAGGTATTTAAGCAGCACTAATAGTTATGGTAGGTTACTTTGGCATAGACACATATGTTTGGATGATATGTTAATCCATGAAGATGATTAGTTTTTACCATCACTTTGACACATTCTTGAGGCTGTACTGAGGGAATTATGGAATGTTTCTCTTATTGATGATTAACAAGGAAGGTCCGAGACCATTGTGGGGAGGACCATACCTGGAAGATGTGTCTGGAGTGTCTAATAAAACAAGCAGGAGACAAGCAGGAGAGCAAGCCAGTACTTGGTATTCACACATGGTTTATCCTTCATTTGTTGCTTGAGTTCTGCCCTGACTTTCCTCAGATATAGACTATGACCTGAGAGTACAAGCTGAAATAAACTAATCTCTCCTGAAGATGGTTTTAATGAGTATTTCTTCAATTAATTTGCCCTGCATGTTTTGGTAACAGTTATTCGGTTTCAGGCTTTTATGAGTTCATCAATTTAGAATTCAAAAATTTGTGAGATAATGCAATACTTGTTTCCCTATCTTGTGATAATTTCTAGCAACATCAAGCCTTCTAATTACCTTCATTGTGATAACTTCTTTATTTGACTCTATAAAATGTTATCAATATTCTTTTTTTTAATTTTTTAAAATTTATTTCTGTATGTGTATCAATGTACTGTCTGCATGCAAGTTTGTGCACCCGTGTCGTGCAATGCCGCGGAGGTCAGAAGAGGGTGTCAGATTACCCTGGAACTGGAGTTCTCCTGGAATTGGAGTTTCAGACGGCTCTCGGCCGCCATATGGGTGCTGGGGATCGAACCCGGGTCCTCTGTAAGAGTAGTCGGCGCTCTTAACCGCTAGGCCATCTCTCCAGCCCCAAAATGTTATCAATATTCTAAAATACAATTTGTACAAAGAGATAATCCTTCCATAAATTCTTTGACATTAAGTCCATCATTTCTGTTCTCATTTTTATTCTGGGTAGACATTAACAGAAAATTCAAAGATATTGTAAATGGAGATATGTGACAGAAAGAATATTGATAATGTATAAGAAACATTAGTGAACTAGCAGAAAATTCAGCAGTAATATGAGCAGAGTAATAACAAGAATATCCAGTCCCACAAGCAAAGAACTGATTCTCCATGTATACACATTAATGATGTTCACCATATTTTTCAACCTACACCCATTTGTTTTTAGTGATATGAGAAGGAATGACAATATATATTGACTGATCTTTGTTGTGTAAACTTGTATAATTAATTTGAAGTCTGTATTCCATCTTTCATTGCCTATGAAAGGTGAACTTAGGTGTCCTCCATTATTAAAAAAAAAAAAAAATCAAGTGGGTTTGAGGAATGACACCTACCAAAATCTGAATTTTTTTTTCCTTAAATAGGAAAGAATGTTTTATGATCTCTTAATGTTATAAAAAAAAATCTCGGGTGGAGAGATGGCTCAGCAGTTAAGAGCACCAACTGCTCTTGCAGAGGAACTAAGTTTGAATCCCAGCACCCACATGGCGGCTAAGAATCCTCTTTAACCTGGGTGTGGTGGTGCTTGCCTTTAATCCTAGCACCTAGGAGGCAGAGGCAGGCAGATCTCTGTGAGTTCAAGGCCAGAAGACCAGCCTGGTTTACTGGGCTAGTTCCAGGGGAGCTGGGGCTACAGGGAGACCCTGATTCAAAAACACCAAAAAAAAAAAATCTTCTCTTTTAGAAACTAGCTAGTATAGGGTAGTCATAAGATCACCAGCTGTGGTAAGAATGACACATCCCCAAATAATACATTCTTGAGACCCGGCAATTTGTGGCTATGTTACAGTACCCAACAAAAAGTGTTATGCTAATAGTTACAAGGATTTGTTCTGTAAAATATGATAATAATTGTTGATTACTTGAGCAGACCAATTTTTTAATCCTGTGGGTCCTAAGGCAGAGAACATCGTTTAATTTCCAATAAAACACATATAATTTACAGTGACCAGAGTGATATTGAGGAGATTCAAATGATGAGTAGGACTCTAATGACCATGGCTGGAGGTGAGGAGCATGTCAGAAAAATGAGAAAAAATTCAGGCAGTTGACTAGATGGAGCCTTTGGGTCTGCGGCAGATGATTTGCAATGACACAGAGCCAGTAGTCCTAAAGTTTTGCAGAATTAAATTCGGCCAATACGTGAGTGAGTTTGGAAGATTATTCACTGTGAAAGCCTAGAAAAGAAACATTCTTCTGGTAATGTCATTTGTACTGTGCGATACTGTAAGCAGAGGGCTCAATTTTCAATTATATTTAAACTTCTGAACTTAAGGCTATGAAGTAATGTATTGGAGTAATAAATTTGTGTTAATTTGTTACTCATACATGTACAATGACAGTGACTATTTTTAATCAATTTATTGTTTGATTTTGCACCACTTTATTATAAATTAGAAATCCCCATTTATTTACTATACCTCTTTAACAAAAGTTATACATACACTAATATAAGGAACATGTAACCTTAAATGTTTGTGTGATCACTGTGGTACATAGTTTTCCAAAACAAAGTAAGGATGTATTATAGTTATAAAATAATCTATATTTATGAATATATGAATATTTAGTCTTTTCACAAGATACAAAATGAAAATAGTATTCAGAGATTTTTATTTGAGACAATGTTTCCCTGTAATCCCAGTTTGCCTTGAACTCACTATAGAGAACAGACTTTTCTGGATTTCACAGAAATCCTCTGACTCTGCCTCCTGTTTGCTGGGACTAAATCATTGGCACCACACCTGGAGGAGGTATGGTTTTTTTAATATATTTTAAAATTTTATTTATTTTTTTATGTGTATGAATGTACCGTCTGGATGCAGGTTTGTGCACCCGTGTCGTTCAATGCCTCGGAGGTTAGAAGAGGGCGTCGGATGCCCCTGGAACTGGAGTCAAAAGGTTCTCAGCTGCCATGTGGGAGCTGGGGATCGAACCCGGGTCCTGTGCAAGAGCAGTTGGCACTCTTAATGGCTAGGCCATCTCTCAAGCCCTAGGAGGTGTGTTTTTAAATAAAATATTTTTATCAATGAAAATGCATAGAATTAAAAAAATTAACACTGTATAAATATACCCAAACATATGGAATTGCTTAATATTTCTACACTTGAAATCCACAGAAGGTTTAGCTTGTAAAAAAAAAAAAAAAAAAAGACTTATTTATCCCCAATGTGAAGGCCGACATGTCCAAGATGAGAGCACTGTGTTCTGGCCTGATCTAGATCTTGCCACTATTTTAGCACTGGACAGAAAGCAGAAGAGGAGAGACAGGTTTCCTTCCTTCTAATAACCCTAACGGCTCCAAGTGAATTTGGAACAGAACATTTTTAAAAACACAGAAACAGTACCCCACAAGGGCAATGTGCCTATATCCCCTTTCTGTACCTAGTATTATATTTTATGGACAGTTCCTCTTTCCATCTTTGTACAGATTACTGGTCATTCGATAATTCCATTAGTAGCCACCTCAGTAATATACAAGGATCACTAATTCTTCTTATAAAATAAGTAAGAAATGGGCAGCAACAAAAATTTGACAAACCCACATCTTTTTCTTGATGATATAAAGGAGAAATTATTCTGTACCTTGTTTTTTCTTCATGGAATTGCTGGAATAAGAAATAATAAATTGATTTGTTTGCAGTGGAATAAAAAACATAAAGATTGAAAATGGACCATATTCTAGAGAAGTTTAATTAGATAAAGTTAATGTTCCAGGAAGGATCTATATGTTCTGTTTCTAATTTCCAATCTTCACAGAGATTCTAAATCTTTTCTGACTCTTGGCATAGATTTAATCATCACTCTTTCTGAAAGTGATTTAAAATGTGTTCATTATGTGACTTATTTATATAATATCAGAACTAAGAAAGCCTCCAGGACTGCTGATAGCTACAAATAAATAGGTTTGGATGCTATAAACACTAAGCATAATATAATATACATGATTATAATTTTACTATACATATTCTATAGATGATCAGCATTTATAAAGTGCTTTTAAATACAAATAATAATTAATTCCTTTGTTCCTTTGAGTTTCAATGGTTTTCCTGCTGAAATGTGGATAGAAATATAAAATGATTTAGTTTTACCTCCTTAGTAGGATTTACATAGTGCATGGTTTTCAAATTTACTCATAAAATGTATCTTAAACTTTGTAGTAATTAAAAATAATAAAAAGAAATATACACATGCATATATGTAAAATTGACATTTATTACACATGAAAATAGTTTATATCACTATGTAGAAATAGAAATGTCATTTTGTGGACTCTAAATGTATTTACACATAGTACATAGTCATAATATTGAATACTGTTTTAGAAAATAGACACATATTGAAGAGTTCCGTTATAAAACTTTAATAACATCATACTTAATAGAACATACAATGTCCTTTCCCATTAATTGAGTATCTATGAACTTTCAAATATACCTTTTTAATAACTAATTCTATAAATATTTTTTAAGATTGTACTTGGGTAGCTTTTAAATGTGCTAGGCATAGAGGAAACAGAAATGAACTGTAGGATGTAGGACATTGTGGCACAAGCCTGGAATCCCAGCATTTTTAAGATGAAAACAGATAGACTTGAATACAAGACAAACCCAAGCTACATAGCAATATCCAGGCCAGAGTGGACTACATGAAATGATATCTCAAAAAATAAAGTAGATAAAAATATGAATAATCTTTGCCATAGGTTGAAAACACCTAATATGAATTAATCTAAAATATAAAAAAAAACATATCTTACCTAAATTTGCTCATGAAGGATAGGAGTAGATGGGTAGGTAGGTTTCTATAAGAAGGGCTGAGGGTGGAGCAAGGGAAATGGGCGACTGCCTGGCCCTAACCTGGGAACTGATGGAGAATAATTACAGCTGGTGAGAGAGAGAGAGTAGATCTTAATATGGACATTCAGTACATTGACTAGACTCCATTGGATGAATTTGCACATAAGGACATGACTCGATAGGACTCAAAATGTATGATGGACTACAGGAGGTCCGGGATGTGGGTGGGACATGAATGGGCAAGGAGGGCATAAATTTAATTAAAAAATAATTGTATTTTTATTTTATTATTTATTTTATTATTTATTTATCTATTTTTTGTGGTTCTTAGCCTCAGCCATTAATGACTGCGCTATCCCCGGTGTAAAACAAATGGTGAGAATTTTAATTGCTCCCTTATTATAGTATTGAAATTAAGTCTACTTAATTTATCAAATCATGTGCATGCCCTTATTTTATATACTTGTATCTATCAATAAATAAATATTTATAAACTTGTATCTATCAATATTTATATACTTGTATCTATCAATGAGAAAAAAAATAATAATTGTATGAAAAATTTAATGAAGTTAAGAAAGAAAAAACTAGAGTTGTAAACATGCTAAGTAAACACTGAGCTGACTCTAGTAAATTAATATCATGTTGCATGTGACAATCATGAGTGACCATCTATCTCTACATTATTTGAGGAATAGTTTACTAAGCTAATTATTTAATTACATAAAAGACTGCTGACATTCCATTTGGGAGGAATTAATGCTCAATAGAATGAAGAGTTCTGCTACTCAGGCAATACATTGAAAGACAAATTTATTCCAATGCTAATGAAGTCAGATTCCAGTCTATGTACTGTACCTCTAAATTCTTCAGAGAGTTTTAGTGATGCCTCACTTTGGTTTTTATAATATCTGCAAAATAAGAGGGCGCTATATTTACTATCCCTACCACATCCTCAGTGTCAACTTGGCTTATCAGTTTGTCTAATACACATATTTTTTCTGAATAGAACACAGTGAAGATAAGTAAAGTGATAATTCATTAATGTAATGATATCTTACTGAGTCTTTGAAGATTTCATATAATGCATTTTGATCATCTTCAGAGGCCTACCATACCTCTGTTCATATCTTCTCTCAACTCATTACACCCATCCCAGATTTCAACTCCTTCATTTTTTAAAAGGCTATGAATTTCAATTTTATCTTACAGATATTATTTCAGAAATACATGCATTTATCTATTGAATGCACTTATTTAAATTTCAAAGATATATATCAAAATATTTATAGTCGTGCTTGGGAAAATTTAGTTAAGATGGGTAGCATTCTAAACCAATGGACCTCCCTGGCCACACCCATGGGGTGGGATATAGTGATGAAAAGGTTTAGGATTGGGCCTTGAGATTTGAGTCATGCTCGCTATATAACCAGATATTTTGCAATAAAATCTCTCTCTGCATTTGGACCTTAGCATGCGTCCATGTGGTGTGCTTTCCTGAGCATGCTTTCCACATGGATCATTTTGGGATTAAATGCCCCCCCCGCCCCAGAAATCTTGGTGGGACACCCACAAATGGTGCCCGTACATGGGCAGGAGGAAACCTTAACCTAGGTATGAGTACCCCTAAATCTTGCCTTTTTCTTCTCTTTACTCTCTCTCCTGATATCTATCTATTGTGGTGGAGCTTTCTCTCCTGCTGGTTTCAGTGCATGGGACAGTGATCTGAGAACATGTGGCTTTGTACACGTGGAGGAGAGCAGCATGGCTCTAATTTGGTTTAGAGGGAGTACCCGATGCTTTCCAGGCACATGTCTCCTGGCTTGGTCACTCCTGCAGGCTATAAAAGCCAGTGACTTCAAGGCTGAGTTTAATATTAAGGCTTAGTAGCCATGCTTGGCCTTGAAACCATTTTTCAAAATTTTTATTTTTTTATTTTATTTATTTATTTATTTATGTGTATGAATGTATTGTCTGTATGTAGGTTTGTGCACCCATGTCATGCAATGCCGCGGAGGTCAGAAGAGGGTCTCGGATTCCCCTGGAAATGGAGTTCTCCTGGAATTGGAGTTACAGATGGTTCTCACCCGCCATGTGGGTGCTGGGGATCGAACCCGGGTCCTCTGCAAGAGCAGTCGGCGCTCTTAACCACTAGGCCATCTCTCCAGCCCCCGATCTTAGTCTTTTTTCAAGTTGTGACAAATCATTCATTGAAAATGGGATGTGCACCAGGACAATACCCTCAGCTCCCCCAACCTCACATAAGGGATAGAGGCCTGTTGGCAGGACAGTGGGTCGAGAGGTGGGTATGGTGGGAGATTGGGGATGGGTGAGGAGATGGGGGTTGGGGTTTAGGTGCTGTTCCTGAAGAATCTTTGAGAGGGATGTCAGAAGCAGGGGAAGCTGGGGCTGAGGGGTGAGAGGAGGAAGCCAAAGGGAGGGAGGAAGGCAGAGAACAGGGATCCAGAAGGGGATCTACCACCTCAGGGTTGAGAGCTGAGTTCAGTTGGGGAAAGTAAGGAGTGGGAAGAAGGGAGAAGAGAAAGAACCCCACCACCCCCATCCTGTGAGGAAGATTTGTTGGATGGAACAATGGGAGCACAAATCAGGGTGTGAGTGGAGCTCCAGGACACCTCGGACATGGGGCAGGTGGTTAAGACCATTTGCCAGTATGTTGGCAGGAATTTTCAAGATACTTAAGAATTTTGAAGTCTAGAATACAATCTTGAGGCCACTTAGACTTATTGTCCAGAGGGTAGAGGCCAAGCAGTAGTAAAAAGGAACTTTAGGCACTTCATTCTAAGAGATCCTGGAGTCCTAGAGGTTGTAGGGAGCAAAGAAGGTATTCCAAGGGGATCAGAAAGACAGGTTTGGATTGTAAGGAACACACAGTTGAATAGAAAAAGAAAGAAGAGAAAGATCATTCAGATAGGGATATAAAAGATGATCCAGAGGGTCTCAGGAGGGCAAGAAACCAGGAGTCCTAGGAGGAGAAGCAGGGAAGGAAGGTACAATATGAGGAGAAGGAGCAATGGAGGATCAAAAGCACAGGCTGATGGCCACAGGGAGTGGGAAATGACCTCTAGGAGGCGACTCTCCCTGGTAGGTGCTTGTATTAGTCACTTTTCTGTTGCTGTGATAAAACTACCACAGCCAAGGGAAATTATAAAAGGAAAAGTTTATTTGAGCTTATGATTGATGGTTCCAGGGAATTAGAGTCCTTCATGGTGGGGAGGCATGGTGGCAGGAGCTGAAGCAGAAAGCTGAGGTTCACATCTTCCAGTGAATACAGGACAGAGAGAGAGAGAGAGAGAGAGAGAGAGAGAGAGAGAGAGAGANCTTATCAGTTTGTCTAATACACATAATTTTTCTGAATAGAACACAGTGAAGATAAGTAAAGTGATAATTCATTAATGTAATGATATCTTACTGAGTCTTTGAAGATTTCATATAATGCATTTGATCATCTTCAGATGGCCTACCATACCTCTGTTCATATCTTCTCTCAACTCATTACACCCATCCCAGATTTCAACTCCTTCATTTTTTAAAAGGCTATGAAATTCAATTTTATCTTACAGATATTATTTCAGAAATACATGCATTTATCTATTGAATGCACTTTTTAAATTTTCAAAGATATATATCAAAATATTTATAGTCGTCATTGGGAAAATTTAGTTAAGATGGGTAGCATTCTAAACCAATAGTACCTCCCTGGCCACACCCATGGGGTGGATATAGTGATGAAAAGGTTTAGGATTGGGCCTTGAGATTTGAGTCATGCTCGCTATATAACCAGATATTTTGCAATAAAATCTCTTCTCTGCATTTGGACCTAACATGCGTCACAGTGGTGTGCTTTCCTGAGCATGCTTTCCACATGGATCATTTTGGGATTAAATGCCCCCCCGCCCCAGAAATCTTGGTGGGACACCCACAAATGGTGCCCGTACATGGGCAGGAGGAAACCTTAACCTAGGTATGAGTACCCCTAAATCTTGCCTTTTTCTTCTCTTTACTCTCTCTCCTGATATCTATCTATTGTGGTGGAGTGCTTTCTTCCTGCTGGTTTTGTGGATGGGACAGTGATCTGAGAACATGTGGCTTTGTTCACGTGGAGGAGAGCAGCATGGCTCTAATTTGGTTTAGAGGGAGTACCCGATGCTTTCCAGGCACATGTCTCCTGGCTTGGTCACTCCTGCAGGCTATAAAAGCCAGGGACTCAAGGCTGAGTTTAACCATTAAGGCTTAGTAGCCATGCTTGGCCTTGAAACCATTTTTCAAATTTTATTTTTTTATTTTATTATTTATTTATTTATTTTATTTATTTATTATATTGTTATGAATTCTTGTCTGCATGTAGGTTTGTGCCCCATGGTCATTGCAATGCCGCGGAGGTCAGAAGAGGGTTCTCGGATCCCCTGGAAATGGAGTTCCCTGGAATTTGGAGTTACAGACGGATCCACCCGCCATGTGGGTGCTGGGGATCGAACCCGGGTCCTCTGCAAGAGCAGTCGGCGCTCTTAACCACTAGGCCATCTTCTCCAGCTCCAGAAACCATTTTTCATAATTCTACAGGTCTGAAAAACTTTCTGGTTTTAATTTATCCCCCGCTCCCCCCAAAAAAGCCACTGCTGAAGAAAACCTGTTCTGTCTCCAACCTTAACTTGTTATAATGTAAATTATTCCTGTTAGTCTCCAGATCTGAGCCCACTTCTTTCTGATGCAAATTAAAGCTTTTCACAGGAACCACCCTACCAGGAGCAATTTTTTCCAGATAATTTTAAACCTGAGCCACTTGATACCTTTTCCTTAAATTTTGCCTTTTATTGCTCTCTTGTCTTTTTGTGTTTTTTTTCTAAATCTAACTCTTCCTACCTAAACCTGCTGGCTATTTGTGGATTCAAATTGGGATTCAGCTAGCTGTAACTTCAGTAATTCAAATCCATTTCAGCCTGCTTAACTTAAAAGTGCAATATTTTTTTTTTTTTTTTTTATTCTGTATGTTAGGAATGTACTGTCGGCTGGAGAGATGGCCTAGCGTGGTTAAGAGCGCCGACTGCTCTTGCAGGCGGACCCGGGTTTCGATCCCCAGCACCCACATGGCGGCTGTGAACCATTCTGTAACTCCAATTCCAGGAGAACTCCAATTCCAGGGAATCGAGACTCTCTTCTGAACTCCGTGGCATGCATGACACGGGTGCACAACCTGGCATTGCAGACAGTTACATCATACACAAAAAAAATAAATTAAAAAAAAAAAAAAAAAAAAAGAATGAGGAGGCTGGAGAAGATGGCTCAGAAGTTAAAAGCACTGACTGCTCTTGCAGAAGACATGGGTTCAATTCCCAGCACCCACTAAGAACTGTCTTAGCATGGCATGTGGCACATCCTTAAAAAATAAAAAAAAAAAAAAAAAAAAAAAAAAAAAAAAAAAAAAAAGGAAATTACTGGCTGCGTGTAGGTCTCTGCACCCCTGCTTGAAATGGCTGCAGAGGTCAGAAGAGGGTGTCAGATTCCCCTGGAACTTAGTTAAAGACAGTTTTCAGCCGCCATGTGGTGCTGGGGATAGAACCCTGGTCCTCTGCAAGAGCAGTTCGGTGCTCTTAACTGCTAGGCCATCTCTCCATCCCCCAAAATATTTTTATAATCCCCCGGTACCTTAGATATCTTTTTTTTTTTTTTTTTTTTTTTTTTTTTTTTTTTTTTTTTTTTAGCTCTAGCTGTCCTGGAACTCACTCTATAGACTAGGCTGGCCTTGAACTCACAAAGATCTGCCTGCCTTTGACTCCCAAGTGCTTGGATTAAAGGTGTGCACCACCATGCCTGGCAGATATCTTTTGAGTAAATATATGCGTACAATTAAAATTAATTGGTTGATTTAATTTTATCATGATCTTTTTAAAATGTGTTTCATCTCAAAGATTTTTTTCTCACAGAATTCTTGATTACACGTGGTTTGAGTTCTGGCATAATCAGCCTGCCTGCTGTGCATGCATACCAGCTGCCGGACTGAGCACATGGTATCTAAATCATGCCCTATAAATTTTGACTTTAAGTAACAGTCTTTTGATTTCAGCATTTTTGGAGACAAAATAGATAGATTTCTAGGAGAGGTCAAAGGCCCTGGAGTTCTAACAAAACAAACTTGCTCTGATAAATTGTCTTTTATTTAAGGACCATTGGTAAAAGTCTCTTTAACAACATGAATTAAATTTGGTTCAATTTAATGAGAAATTATGTGAATAAAATCTGTTTTATGTTTCTTTAAGCCCATCTTAAAACTGTGTGTGTGTGAGTGAATGCAAATTTCGCTTTTAATTCATTATAATCCTACAGGTTTAAATCTAATAAGGAACTGACTGTAAATAAAAGTAGATTCAACTCAGTAAAAATGTTGTTTCTGGGCCTGGATAGATGGCCTGCGTTTACAGAGCGCCGACCGCTCTTGAGAGGGACCCGCGGTTCGATCTCCCCGCACCCACATGGCGGCACGAGAAACCGTCAAACTCCAATTTCCAGGAGAAAAAAAAAAATCGCCAGTTCCAGGGGAATCCGAGACCCTCTTCTGACCTCCGCGGCATTGCACGACACGGGTGCACAAACCTGCATGCAGACAGTACATTGATACACATACAGAAATAAATAAAAATTTAAAAAAAAAAAAAATGTTTGTTTTATGCCCCTTAGTGCTAACAATTTTTAACTGGGTTTATAGTATGCATGTTATTCAGTTTAATGATAAATTGTTGTTGATTATTGTTGGTAATTGTTATTAATAGTTATAATTATTGTTATTGAATATAATTATTAATAATTGATAAAAATCAATCTAATGATAAATTTTTCATTGTTGTTGACTATTTTATTGACAATTATTATTCATAATAATTATTAATGATTAGTGTGACTAATAGTGGTTAATAATAATTGTTGATAATTGGTAATGATTAATAATGGTTATAATTGTTATGATTGTTATGATTTTGGATAATTATTATTCTTCCAAAATCCTTAATAAGACAAGATGGATTGGTCCAAGACTACATACAACTTTGGCCTGTCTAGTTTTGGGCACCCTCCTCACTCTTTATATTTGTAAATAGCATTGGGACAGTTAGGCTTAGCAGAGGGACAGCTTAGGGATAGTTAACCAGAAGGGACAGGATAGGGAAAAAAATAGGAGTAGACTTTAAGATAGTTCATTGAAGGCAAGTGGTTGGGAATGGGCGTAAGAGGTGGCATATGGATCTCAGCTGTTTTTATGTGTTACAAGGATATTTATTCTAATTATGTAAAATAACACTATGACAAATTATAAAAATTTCATGTTTCTCATTGAACATCAAGCAATATGGCTTTCCTCTCTTGCAGGTCAACCTAACAAATCTTTCTTTATGTATTTATGTATGTATGTATGTATGTATGTATGTATGTATTTGTGTATGTATGTATGTGCATGTGCACGTGGGTATGGATGTGTGTACTTGTTTTCTAAGTATATATATTTTTTAATTTTATTTATTTTTGTATGTGTATGAGTGTACTCTCTGCATGTAGGTTTGTGCACCTGTGTTGTGCAATGATGTGGAGGTCAGAAGAGGGTCTCGGATTCCCCTGGAACTGGAGTTCTCCTGTAACTGGAGTTACGGATGGTTCTCAGCCACCATGTGGGTGCTGGGATCGAACCTGGGTCCTCTGCAAGAGCGGTCCGTGCTCTTAACCTCTAGGCTATCTCTCCAGCCCCATCTAAGTATATTTTAATGTTAACAGCCATGATACTAGTAAAAACATTGCCTCTGAGTTGGAACGTGGCCCTTCTTAAGACACAAATTTATATTAAATGGCCAACACATAATTAAATTTCAACAAAGGCAATTTCTTATAAAACAGGTATAACTACTTTCTTTAATTGACTGATAGACATAGGAAATGTGAAATGATATTTCTCTATTCAAAGACAAATTTAATAGTAAAGTCTTTATAAGCTGTGTGTAATTAAGCAAAATATATTAATACAGGAGAGCTCTGATATCAGCAATGAATAATTCTGCCTAGGAGATGTTGGCTGGGGGATTTAAGCCCCCAAAAGAAAGGCTTTTGCCTATAAAGTGGGATACCCAGGAGAAAGGCAGTAAGACCCTGTTGTCAAAGACCAATGAAAAAAATCTCTTGATGCATCACTTGCTAATATATAGTTGGCCTCTGAAATGCCAGAGTGTTATCAAAGGCCACTAAAGCAATGAAGCAAAATATTGGTCTCATGAGTCAAGAAAGACTCCTCCATCAGTATCATCTACACCTCAACTGCCTGGAGATACTGTGCATCAGTGGCAGATATATATATATATATATATATATATATATAAATATCCCAAATCTAATTGGATATTAGCTCTCACCTTGGAGGAACAATTTATGGCTGATGCCACAAGCTTATGTCCTCTAGTGGTTAGGAGATGTTATAAGCCACAATAAAAACTTGTCACCATTTATAGAAAAGCCACGGATTTGTGGATTAGCATACCATCCAAACATCTGAATCTATGCTCACAGCTTAGCTTGCCATAATAATTAGTACTGTTTAAATGCCTGTACATCTAATTGCTTGTGCTTTGTTAGTAGGATTCAAAAGGTACCCCTGGATAAGCTGACAACCTATGAAGGGGAGCAACCAGAGCAGACAAGAGTCCAAAATGACATCTCCAGAGAAAATTGACTGTTTTGCTTCTCACTCACTTGTGCCCCTTTCCCAAAGCCTAGGGAATAACTTGTGGAAGAGGAGGGATGGTAGAATGTAAGGGCTGTGGAGAGATTGGGGTTAATGGTGAGACTACAGCAATATAGACTGGACTCTTATTTGATCAACATGCTTGTGCATACAAGCTTCTCCAGTTGGACTATGGGAGCCTTGGGTTGTTCAAAATTTGGACATAGATACTTGCTAATTTTTTTTACATGAATGTTACTTACATTCGTTCCTTATGCTTAACAATTGGTTCACTTCATGGTTGGGTTTTTTTTTTTTTTAATATTAATTGGCCTTAGTGTGAAAATAAAGTTGTAGGTCTGACCTGCCCCTCACTGCCTAGTACTCAGAACAGGCTTGAGCAGCTGGCTATTCAAAACTCAGGTTGCTTTTTGTTGTTAGCCTCGTTCATGGGCTCACCTGCATCTCAGAAAAATTTAAAAAAAATAAAATTAAAAGGGTGAGATGTGGGAAAATTTAGTTAAGATGGGTAGTGTTCTAAACCAATGGGAACTCCTTGGCCACACCCATGGGGTGGGGTGTAGTGATGAAAAGGTTTAGGATTTGGCCTTGAGGTTTGAGTCATGCTCCCTATATAACCAGACATTTTGAAATAAAATCTCTCTCTGCATTTGGACCTTAATGTGAGTCCACATTTTGTGCTTTCCTGAGTATGCTTTCCACATGGATCATTTTGGGATTAAATGCCCCACCCCAGAAATCTCGGTGAGTCCCCCACAGTCGTGTTCATGTGAGTTAAATCATTGTTTGAACTCTCAGATTAGAATGTATCCTCAGAATTAGGATGCATAGTATCTGATATATTTACTCATGAAATCTTAAACTTCAAAAAAGGAAATAAATGTAGTAATTTATTTATTCAATACCTATTCTGTTTCAGAAACTGAACTAAGAACTAGAAACACAGGGATGGATGAAAGAGAAATTACCATAATACCATAACCTAATACTGTCCATTTTGTGCATTACAGCATTCTTGCTCACTTTATGTTTTCATTTGATCATTCTATTAGTTTGAGACCTACGTTCCCAGAATCATGATCTCAGTCTCAGTGCAATATGTGTATTGTGTTTTTGAGTGCACACTATAGCCATTAGCAATGAGAGGATTTAGGTTGAGAAAGAGAAATGATTTTTCACTAATTTCAGTTATTCTACAAAGACAAATATTTTGAAATCATTTTATAAGAAGAAAAGAACATAATTTTGTATCCAAAAAGTAAAATGAAAAATATATTGTGAAATAAAATTTAATTTTATATATTTAAAAATTAAAAATATTTCTTTGAAATTTTCATACATTTATACATTGAACTTAATGACAAGACTGAGGAGATTTTATTTTTGTATTTTATTATTGACTATTTTATTATCGACAAACAATTTAAGACTCAGATTTAAAAAAACTGTATTCCTTATTAGAGTCATAAAAATCAATTGAAACTCAAATATGTCTCTTCTTTCTCTTGTCCCTAAATTCACACATATACAAAGGTTTCTCATGTCAAACTGAGAGAAAATCTGAGTGTTCTTGCCTTCCAAAATTTTTAATATTGGATTTTTCATTTGCTTACAAAAAAAAGTTTTATTATAAATTGATTGATTCCACAACACATTTGCAGCCATGTGTATATGAGATTCTATTATTATATAATGTTTGATGACTCACCTGATATCATCCATATAAGGGATTTTCATGAGACTCTGTTTTCTTAAAATAAGATATGATTAGAAATATTTGACAAGATAATTGTATTCTGTTTGACAAACAAGATGTGCATGCATGGGCAATCAAGTCTCCATTTTTATCTGAGTACAATTAAAATGTGCACCAGAACCAACTGCAATGAATATTAGTTTGTGACAATGCATCTTTGTATTTGTAAAGGAAGATTTTGATGTTTTATCTACATAGTGAAGGAGGGAGGAATAGAGGATTAAGTTAGTGAACTGGAAAATCAGAATGCTTATCCTACATTCAATAGGATTTCCTGGACAAGATTTTAATGAGCCACTTTTTCTTATAAAATCCAAAGTAAGATGATAGCAGACATGTAAAAAATATTAAATATTCAGTAGCTAGAAATGGTCATATAATTGCGTGGTTTAAAACAGAATAGTGAATAACAAATTGAAGTAAATTTAAAACTGAATACATTATATAAAAGGCCTGTACATTTTAAAATGAGAACTGTACCTTAAAATACCTTCTGCTCAAAAAGTCACTAAAATAATGCTTGGATAAAATATGAATTTTATAGGAATAAAAATGTATAAGTGAATGATGTATAAAATAAGCAATAAGGTCTGCATTATCCCAAATTTAGTTTAAGTACAAAGCAGCCATTTTTAACATACATAAACTATATCTTTAAAAACATACTATGGTCATATTAGAGTGTAATTATATTCCGTGCTTTCTTATATTATTGCCAGTTTACATACACTAACTCAAATATGACTATTGCTTAAACAAATTTTACAGAATATTTTGGATTATTACATGGCATAAAAATACTAGTGGTATGCTTAATTTTCATTAGAGCAAATATGAGAAATAAAATAGATTATATAATATTTAAGTAAAAAATCCAGACATTATTTAGAGGTAGAAAGTCTTCTTCTAGAATTTTTGTAAAATGCTATAACTTGTATTTAAGTGATTCTCTGTGTCTCTCATTTAAGGATTCTCTTGTCCTTACCCTTTGCCCTTTGGAGAGTCAAAGATTTTCATTTTAGAAAGTCTGATCCCTTTGAAGTCTTGAATTTGTTGGGCAAGAAATCCTGAAATATTCTTCCCAATTATCACCATGCATAACGCATCCATATACCCTCAAAGATTCTGTTTGGTCTTTGACATCACCCCCAGCTCCCTGTGGAAGTCAAAATCAATAATTTCCACAATTGCAGTAAATCCTAAGTTTTACTTCTGACCTGCTAGTATGAAAGACCCACATTAGCTAGGCTGCATCTCTCCTCTGGGACTCAGTACTGAGCTTTGACAGATCCTCATTACTTGGTATAAGAAACACAAAATTCACAAGTGAATAACCTGGTAAAGTCATTTAAGCAGTCTGTATTCAATATTTGTTCTGAGGTCTGGATACTTGAGTATTGGGGATGTGAAATAATATACTGATTTTTGGTTTAATGTGCAAAATATCTATAAACTTTCTATATTGTAACACAATGTTGTCATCTACAAAGTTTACACTTGAGAAATGTGCAATCCAATTACCGAATAATGAGGGAAACTCAATATTTTAACAATGCTTATTATTTTGTATTGCAACACGATCATAGCTACCCTCAGTTTATGCAGCACTACATAGCCTGCGATCCACAGTTTGTACAGACCACTCTTAACTCCCTGATTTGACAGAAATCTTCACAGCATGGGGATTTCATTGGTCTTTAATAAACCAAAACATCACTCATCTTTCATTTATTTTAAATGTATATTTTATATTGAGTTTTTCTGCATTTCATACAAAATATCTATTTTTTTTTTATTTAACTTGGAAAAATATATTACAAAGATGCACAACTAAGGTTCACAGAGTTAAGAACAAATCTAGATGATAAGTAGTAAGTACTCAATACTACAAATAAACATGAAAAAGAAGGGCTTGTCCTGCAGGATGAAATCTCTAAAACATGACTTAGAGAAATGGAAGCTGTAGGAAGCATGCATAGAATCAGGCCCTTGATTAGTAGGACAGTGGCTTGACATTGCAGAAAGGACTACAATAGGGCTGTATCTTAACAAAATTTAGAACCCCTTTGCTATCCTCACCTCAGTTCCTTCCCCACACTTGATTTAATACATTCTATCATATATGTTAAGGCCTATCTAGTCAAGCAATTAGACCCAGATGTCCCTCAGGGCAAGTTCATTCACTAAAGTCTAGTCAACATATCTGGAGTCACTCCCTTAAAGAAGATCTCACCCAGCATACAGTAGAGTCCTTACCCAGCAATAATCAGATGTCAATAGTTACTTGGCCAAAGCTGGGGCCTGCTGCCCTTTTCCATTGTTCTCTGACAGTTTTTGCTGTTGTTTTTTTCTTTGTTTTGTTTTGTTTTATCTGATTGAGTCACCATGGGTCTTGTGCATGCTGTCAGCTCTGCTGGTAAGTTCATACAAGAAATTTCCCAGGGGCCTGAAAGCATTGGTTTACCTATGTTCATGCACCAACCCTAGCTCTTACAGTCTTTCTGACCTTCTTGCAAAATAGGTTCTGAGCTCTGGGTGGGTGACATTTAATATAGAAGCCATACACAGGGACACACACTCTGTACTATTAGTCTTAAAACTTGGCCAGTTGTGATGATCTGTTTGTATCATACTATGTTGAATGAGGAAATTTCAATGAAGAGGGTTGAAATATTTATTAGTTTTCTCTCTACATCTTGATCTACTATCTTCCGTGAGCCTTAGGTATAAAGGTTCCATTTACTTGATGTGTCACTTAAGGCAAGGCATCTCTCAGACATATATTCTCTGTCTGTGACCGGTTGTGGAACTCTCTAGTAGCCTCCATCTGTTCCTAAACGTGGCTTCTTTTATGAGAGGGGTATAGCATGCTTGTTGGTAAATATAAGAATTCATATCTAGCATAGTGTAAGAAATTTCATATGTATAGATATATGACAGAGATAGGGTGGTTATAACTAGCCATGTGTATTCAGTTAGATTTACAGTGGCGACCATGTGTTCCATCCCATTGAGAAGGCCTTAAGTCTAATTAGATAGTGCAATGTTCCACGATTGCAGTAATAGAGTTTGCTATGCCAGGCATTGTGGTTGTTAGGCTTTAGGGATGGTTGGGGGCATTGATTAATTCTCTCTCTTAGCTCCTGGCATAGGACTAGGAATGTTAATCTTCAGGAAGAATGTTTTGGGGGTATTTTAATTCCATTATTCCTGTGTCCAAGATATGTCTTGTCTTCAGGAATAACATCTTTCTTTCAAGTTCTGAGAGGTAATAAAGGACTGTGACAATAGCCAGTTCTATTTTGGGAGACTCTTGGACTGCTGTGACCCACAAGTTAAAGGAAGGTTTCTCCTATCTGGAATCTACTCATACAATCCTCTGTGGCTTTTCCTACCACCTAAACTTTATCTATTTTCTCTCCATTGTCTAACTGCTTTCCTCCCTCCCAAGTGAAATTACACATTTATTTATATTAAATATTCATTGTGGAACAGGTACACTGTTTTATAGGATGCTATGCTCCTCTAAAGTGGGCATATACTAAGCATATATATTGCATTATCTGTGGACTCTGTTCTCTCAGTAAAAAAAAAAAAACAAAACTGAGAAAATATCAACAACAAAACTCTCCATCCATAAATGCAAATGAATGAACTCTAAATTTTTGAAATTTACCCCATGATGCAGGCAAGTCTTTATGAGAAATTTGATAATGTTAATGATTTCATGTTAGGCTTTGGTAATGGCAACATTTAACTGAAAGTGACATTACTTATATTAACTTGGAGAAAAAAAATAAGTAAAAAAACAAACAAAAAACTCTGACGATTGTGTCCATGTAGGTCCCTTCTCACATGTTTATAGCTACTCCTACCACAACTCTTTTGTTTTCTATCAGTTCTTGACTTGGTATTTTTTAGAGACCTAGATATTGGATTGTATTAAAATACATATTCCACTACACTTGGTATGTTTTGTACCTTTCACATATTATAAACTCATTGGTGTATCAGGCTCTATTTATCGATGGTTTTATTTCCTCTGAGCATAGCATAGTCAGCTTCTTCTGAGTATGCATTGATCTCAGAAGCTCAGTTATTGGAAGGGTTGTTTCCTATATAGTTGTAGGACCTTTAGGAGGGAACTCTTGCCTTGCTACAGGAAGCACATCTTAAGTGGGGGTATTTGAAACTTCATCAACTGACCCTATCTCTGTTCTTTCATTGTTTCATTACTGGCAGGCTTTTGGCTGCCATGCTTTCCCCATCATGATAAGCAGAATGGCCTCTGGAGTTGTCCCACAAAGTAAGCTTCTTTTTCCTTTATATTACATGTTGTCAAGGTATTATATCACATCAAAAAATAACTGGAACTAATACAGAAATTAATACTAGAAAGTTGTGTTGCTGTTGTAACATGACCATGCAGATTTTTTTTTCTTTTTTTTAATTGAATTTGTATGTGTATGATACAGAATTATTCAATCAGTCTAAATCACCTTTATACATACTTCTACCTTGGAGACCTCTTCCAGCCTCCCACCCCCAGAGTTCACATATTCTGTCATTTTTTCTAGGGTCCATTGTGCCAACCTACTCTGCCTGCCCACACCTCAGTGCCAGCTCTTCCCCTGAGCTCTGGTCAGCCTATCCATAGTCCCATTCCTAAAGATGGCCAGATCTTCCTCACCCAAATTCCATCAGCTTCCAATATTTCTTAAGCTAAAGTTGGGCTCTGCCCATGCAGTTTTGAAGCTTTTGTTTTGTGGGAGGATGTGGAAGATTTTGGCTCTTATATCTAGAAAAGCCAATGAATGCTGTATGCAAAGTTAAGTGAATAACTCTAGTTGGAGCCTGGAATAAAATAATGCTAAGAGTTCCAGGGTACAATCCATTCTGTGGGGGAGCTCATGGCAGCAGACTATAAGGCACCTGGTGATACTGTATTCACAGGATACAGGAACTGTTGAAAGCTTGGGCTCAGTTCTTTTTGCCTTTTTGTCTATTCAAGAATCCCAACTCATAAGACAATGCCACTGTTAGATAGGTCAGGTCTTCCCATATCAATTAACTTAATAAAGATACTTCCCCACACCCAGGGCCATAGACAAGTCTAGTCTAGAAAGTCCCTCATGTGGATGTCTAAGCCTTATATTATTGGTAATTCTATGTCTTACTAGGTTGGCAATCAATATTATCTTTCACAATAAACTTAGTTACTAGGGGTACGAATGGAAAGAAAATAAGGTGAGGAAGGGTAGCAATTATTACTAGAACAACAGAGGAAATAGGTGACAATGTTAAGTAAACATGGGGAAAAATAAATGAAATAGTATGGCAATTCTGGTTAAAGTAGAATGGAACAAAAATGTTCAATAACCCACAGAACAGAATATAAATCAATTCTTGCATTTGGAAGGCTGAGCAACAGAAATTCTCAGACACAGACAATTCTATGCCCTTTGGAAGAGCTTATCTAGGTAAAAGGAATATGGAGAGAGGGGGGAGAGATATGTGAAATTAAAATTAATAGTGGCTAGTGCTATGGAGTCTGTAATTGTAATGAAGGTGCATATTGTCACCACAGAGTTACTTGTGTGCACACAGATACACCTAGTGTTTATGCAGTCATTCTCTCTTGGATATGTGCAGGCTATCTTCATGTGTTCACATGCTCTCTCAGGTACAGAACATCTAGTTAAACACCCCCCCCCACCTCCACGGAGTTCTGCTAAAATTTTCTCTGAACTTGTCTGAATGCAGGTGCCAACTGTATCATGATGGGATCTTGCTCTCCTTGTTCTGTATATTTGCAGTGGTATCTAATCTGAGAGGAGAATCTTTGTGATGTTCAGAAACTTGTGGTGAACATTGTGTCACTTCCCCTAAAGAATTTATTTCATGTGGTAGGCATTGTGATGGATTTTTAGTAAGCTCCTCTTTACTGTGAGTTCCCTAGTATTTTTAAGCACTTGGTATTGCCAATCTCTCTTCTGAGAGGTAATGAATATAATTCCAGTGCATTTCTAAGTCCAGATATCCACAGTATGGAAATAAGCAAGGCTCTAAACCAGAATCAATTTGCTTTTAGCAAGAGACATTTTATTTTGCATATCAAAATTCAGAAATTATCCTCTTCACACTTGCCCTAGTTTGTGAAGCGGAGTCAATACAGGCAGAATTTTGTCTCTAGAAACAACTAGCCACAAACGTGTTAACCATAGTGGTAAACAGACCCCAAGATTCTGGTCTAGTTAAAATGCAAACCTAATCAATGATGTGTCCAATGTTTGTTCTACTTTTTATGACTGTGTTCTTTGCATTCTAGCTTTCTGTGTCTAGGTAGATATTCTCTCTCTCTCTCTCTCTCTCTCTCTCTCTCTCTCTCTCCTCTCTAAATTATATATTAAAGACTAAGAGTAGCAAGTGGGTTTTCTGAGTTTCTTAAGTCAAGGCTCTAAATCTATGAAATTGCTCTCACCCCATTTTGGAAATTGAGTTCTCCCCAAAGACGGCTAAGTGCTCTCGAATTGAATATACCATGTCTCTCTCACTAGACATACAATGTTCTTTTCTTTCTTTGCTGTGGAACAATACTTTGCTTTTTTTTCCCCCATGTTATCACCCATGTCATAGGATTTTTGCACTCCAAATATGCTTGGATTATTTAGTCAATCAGTGTGTGGGTATCATTTCCCATCTACCCCTCTCAATTTTATTATTTTTAGAACCTGTCTGGGAAGAATGATATTTATTTTTGTTGCATGCTTATATTTAGTCAGACATGTCTAAATTCTTCTTAGAGTCACCTCACTAAGAAAAAAAGCCATGATGCCTTATAAATATTTATCATACTTTCAATGTAAAAAGCAATTTCATTAATAACCACCATAAAGAATATAACACTGTAAAGCTTTGTCATTCATTTTTAAATTCACTAAACATCATAATATTAGTTAACATAAAAATGAATAGGAGTTTTTGGCTCTTAGTCAGGGATTGCCACTTCTACCTTGCTCAGCTCCCTCACTTCAGGACTTGACAGATCCCAGCTCATCACTAAAAACTATCCTTTCCAGTCACTGAGGAGCCCAAAGATACAGGCATGCTACTTCTAATACACTCTCAAAACCCCTCAACTCAGATCACCACATTGCATGTGGCTCCATCTCAAGGACCAATATCTCCCTCTGACCCTTCTTTATTTTAATAAAATTATGTTATTATTTTTATGTTAGGTGTATTAGTGTGTTTCCTGCATGTATTGAAAGTACCCATGGCACTGGGCGTGGTTGCACATGCCTTTAATCCTAGTACTTGGGAGGCAGAGGCAGGCGGATCTTTTTGAGTTCAAGGCCAGCCTGGTCTACAGACTGACTTCCAGAACAGCAGGAGATACAGGGAGACCCTGTCTCAAAAAGACAAAATAAAATAAAATAAAATAAAATAAAATAAAATAAAATAAAATAAAATAAAAGTGTACCCATGTCATGCAGTGCTTACATGGGTCAGCCAGAGCATTGGATTCCCTGGGACTCGAGTTTCACCTGGTTGATAGCTGTCATGTGTGTGTTTGGAAGCAAAACCTGTCCTCTGTAACAGAAGCCAGTGCTCTAAAATAGTGAATCATCCTTCCAGCCCCTCTTTTCATTTGGGTAATATTTTCTTGAATTTTTGAGATTTTCATACAATATAATTTGATGATATGAGGATCCCTTCTCTCATTTGCACCTTCCTCACTGCCCTGTGCCCAACTCAGGGTACTCCACTATGCATACAAAATAGCCTATGGAATTTCAGCACATGTACTTTGCTTGAGACTATCCACTGGAGACTGGTTAACTTACCAAGAGTCCCATACTTGTAAGAGACTCTCTGTCCCCTTCCATTAGCCTTTATTTGGGAAAACTTCCTTAGTTTGGTTTGGAATTTCTTATCCACTTCCCCATCTATTTGCTGAGATTTTGCCTGGTTTGAGCTTATTTGGGACTTGTACATGTAGACACCTTTGCTGAGTTCATCAACCTGTAGAAAGAAAATGCACGGGTCTTTTAACTCTGTCTAGAGAGATTTACTAATACAGGACATGGTGGTTAACAAATCTGTCTTGTTTTTCTGTGTAGTTACTTCACTTAGTATAACAGTTTCTAGTTCCGTTATTTGTCAGAAAATTTCATGATTTATATGTACTACAACCTCATTATCCATTTAGGTTGTTTCCATACCTTAGCTATTATGAAAGGTACAGCAACAAAGATGGCTGTACATTTATCCATAATATAGGATGAATCCTTTTAGTATATGCTAAGGAGTAGTAGCTAGATTGTATTGTGGATTTACTTTTATTTTCCTGAGTTTCCCACACTACTTTTCACATGGGTTGTATCAGTTTACAATCCCACCAGCAGTCAAAGGGGACTGTACTTTCCTCACATCATCTTCTACATTTTTAAAATTTATTTTCTCGATCCTAGACATTATGACTGGGGTAACATGAGTTATTAAAGTATTTTTATTCCCACTTTGCTAATTATTAAGGTTGTTGAAAAATTTTAAGGTGATTCTTTAAAAAAATATTTTATGTATTATTTTTTTAATTTAGGTGGATGAGTGTATTGCATGTGTGTAAGTGCACCCCTATCCAACAATGTCTACAGAGTCAGAGGGTGTCACATTGTACTGGAACTGGAATTNATGAGGATCCCTTCTCTCATTTGCACCTTCCTCACTGCCCTGTGCCCAACTCAGGGTACTCCACTATGCATACAAAATAGCCTATGGAATTTCAGCACATGTACTTTGCTTGAGACTATCCACTGGAGACTGGTTAACTTACCAAGAGTCCCATACTTGTAAGAGACTCTCTGTCCCCTTCCATTAGCCTTTATTTGGGAAAACTTCCTTAGTTTGGTTTGGAATTTCTTATCCACTTCCCCATCTATTTGCTGAGATTTTGCCTGGTTTGAGCTTATTTGGGACTTGTACATGTAGACACCTTTGCTGAGTTCATCAACCTGTAGAAAGAAAATGCACGGGTCTTTTAACTCTGTCTAGAGAGATTTACTAATACAGGACATGGTGGTTAACAAATCTGTCTTGTTTTTCTGTGTAGTTACTTCACTTAGTATAACAGTTTCTAGTTCCGTTATTTGTCAGAAAATTTCATGATTTATATGTACTACAACCTCATTATCCATTTAGGTTGTTTCCATACCTTAGCTATTATGAAAGGTACAGCAACAAAGATGGCTGTACATTTATCCATAATATAGGATGAATCCTTTTAGTATATGCTAAGGAGTAGTAGCTAGATTGTATTGTGGATTTACTTTTATTTTCCTGAGTTTCCCACACTACTTTTCACATGGGTTGTATCAGTTTACAATCCCACCAGCAGTCAAAGGGGACTGTACTTTCCTCACATCATCTTCTACATTTTTAAAATTTATTTTCTCGATCCTAGACATTATGACTGGGGTAACATGAGTTATTAAAGTATTTTTATTCCCACTTTGCTAATTATTAAGGTTGTTGAAAAATTTTAAGGTGATTCTTTAAAAAAATATTTTATGTATTATTTTTTTAATTTAGGTGGATGAGTGTATTGCATGTGTGTAAGTGCACCCCTATCCAACAATGTCTACAGAGTCAGAGGGTGTCACATTGTACTGGAACTGGAATTATCAACAGTTTTTAGCTGTTATGTGGGTGCTGGGAATAGAACCTCTGTTCTTTGCAAGAGCAGTCAGTGTTGTTAAATGCTGAGCCAAATCTCCAGCCCCTAAGGTTATTGTTTCACATTTTTATTTTTTCTTTTTAAAATGATCTGTTCAGATAAATTGCCCAATTTAAGGGATCATTTGTTTCCATGCTTCTTTGTTGTCTATTTTTTAGTTTTTTTTTAATATTCTGGATATTAATCCTCTGTCATTTATGTACAGGTTGAAGATTTTTCTCCCACTCCATGGGTTTCCTCTTCCCTTGTTGCATTTATTTTCCTGTACAGAAGATTTTGTATGTAACAATGTCCACTTGTTAATTTTTGAGATTAATTCCTGAGCAGCCAATGTCTGATTATAAAGACCTTTTCTGCATCTATAAGTTGTAGTGCATTGCACATATTTCCTTCTAAAAGTTTCAGTATTTCAAATTTTACATTTATGTCTTCGATCCATTTG
This sequence comes from Rhizomys pruinosus, assembly GCA_009823505.1. Taxonomy (NCBI): domain Eukaryota; kingdom Metazoa; phylum Chordata; class Mammalia; order Rodentia; family Spalacidae; genus Rhizomys; species Rhizomys pruinosus. The sequence continues at coordinate 173,470 of VZQC01000005.1, read as the reverse complement.
GAGTTGACAGTATTGGGGGTATTAAATAAGGGTCATTTGATTATTCAACAATTGGAAATCCCGTTTGGACAGCATCATTTCTTTAAGATGATGCCATGGGGATTTCCCAAGACTACCTGAAGCACAGCTCTCTTCACAATAGCAAGGAGCTGGAACTAACCCAAGTGCCCCTTAACTGATGAGTGGATAGAGAAAATGTGGTACATCTACACAATGGAATTCTATACAGTGGTAAAGAAAGATGACATCATGAGATTTGCAGGTAAATGGCTGGAACTAGAAGATATCATGCTGAGTAAAGTAATACAGTCCCAGAAAAAAAATGAAGAATGGTATCCCTCATCTGTGGATGCTAGCATCAATTACCTAATTGTATGGCAAACTGAGCAATGTCCAACGTCAATGTGATCTGAAAATAACTGCGCTCTAGGGGCTGGAGAGATGGCCTAGCGGTTAAGAGCGCCGACCGCTCTTACAGAGGACCCGGGTTCAATCCCCAGCACCCACATGGCGGCCGAGAGCCGTCTGAAACTCCAATTCCAGGAGAACTCCAGTTCCAGGGGAATCCGAGACCGTCTTCTGACCTCCGCGGCATTGCACGACACGGGTGCACAAACTTGCATGCAGACAGTACATTCATACACATAAAGAAATAAATAAAATTAATAAAAAAATAACTGCGCTCTTATATTGTGAATCCCTTAAATAAAATAAACAAATAATAAAAGATGATGCCATGACTGCAGTGTATATTCCTGGCAACTTTGTTAAACATAAGGTGCTGAAGTTTCTTGGACTCCTATTTGCAACTTTTATTTTGCTCCATTGATCTACCTCTCTATTTTTCTCCCAACACTATTTTGTTCTTCATCACTAAAGCTTGGTATATAGCATGGGATCTGACATGATAATGCTTCCCAGACATGTTCTTTGTCATCAGGATTCCTTTGACTATTTGAGGTCTTTCATATTTCATTATGAATTTTAAAATGTGCTTTTCTAACCCTGTGAACAATGTCATATGAATGTTGACTAAGGCTAGATTTATAGGATAGCCATTTTCACAATATTAATTCTAACAATCTGTGAACATGGGAAGTCTTTCCATCCGTTTTTGTTTTCCTTGATCTCTTTTTTTTTCTTTTCCTTTTCTTTTTGTCCTTTTTTGAGTTAGGGTCTCCCCATAGGAACAGCTGGCCTGCAGTTCACTACATAGACCAGGCTTCCCTCAAACTCATAGAAATCCACCTACCTTTACCAACCTAGTGCTGGGAGTCAGGCATGTGTCATTGTGATGGTTAATCCTGGGTGTCAACTTGACTGGACTAAGGAACAAAAAAGAGAAAAAGGATTTTCGGATTGGACCACCTCAACCCGGATGGCCCACCCCAAATGTGGGCATTACCTTCTGCCGGCAGGCAATATAAAAGGCCACAGCAGAGGTAGCTGGTCCCTTTTTTTCCTGTGGCTTGCCTCTCTCTCACTGGTGAGTTTGTCTTGCCGCTGTGATCAACCCTACGGATCCCAGCATGTACTGAGACTGGCAGATCTCCTGGAACCCCTCGGGCCTTCAGCACCAGATTGGGACTACTGAGACATCCATACTTGTGGACTGAACAATTCCCTGGATTCTCAGCCTCTCCAGTGTGGGGCAGCTACTGTTGGATTCCTTGAACTCTGTCATGTAAACAAATCAATAAATTGTTATAATCAATAAGTTGTATATAGCTATATATTCATCCTGTTGCTTCTCTTTCTTTAGAAACAGACTAATACAGATTTTGGTACCAGTAGTGGTTCTAGAGAAACAGAATTGAAAGGATGAATTTCTTTAGTGGACTTGGTAGTCTCTGGAGCCAGCTCTCCAACCCAATGAAGCCTAGAGTTACTGAAGGCTCTCCTGGTGGCATGAAGAGGATTGATAATCCTTGGTGCAGACTGTTTGATGTAGTTATGAAGATAGATCCATTTGACACACCTAACTCACCTCTTGTGAGAAGCAAGGAATTTAGTGACTCTATATATAAAACGTTCGAGAAATTGCAGAAAAATCAGGAAAATAATGATGTTGCCTTGTTGCTCCTAGCATGTCTGGATAAACTGTTAGACGAAAATATGGAGCTCGGTGATAAAAATGACCAGCTCCGGATTCGAAACAACAGTTTAAAGGTTTCCAAGTGTGCTCTGGAAGAGAATCTTCTCTCCAGCAGCCAAAGAGCTAAAGCAGCAGAAAATCAAGCTGGAGCCCTTATTATACGGTTGGCTGATTTACAACGCAAATTTAATTCCCAGCCACGAAAAGTGTCAGCAGTTAAAGTGAGAGCACTGGTGGGGAAAGGGTGGAACCCTGAAACTTGGGATGGAGATGTGTGGGAGAACTATGATGATGAGGATTTTGAACCCTCGGATTCTGAGGGATTTTCTTTATCTGAGGAATTAACCTCCCCACCCTCAGCAGAGAATCCACACCCTGCAGATCCCTCCTCCCCACCCTTGCCTGAGGAAATTAATCCCCCCCTCCCAGTGGGAGCTGATGTCCCTCAGGGCCCAACAATTGTTGCCTCTAGACCTATAACCAGATTGAAGTCTAAGCAAGCCCCTCAAGGTGAGATAGAAAGTGTGGTCCACGAGGAGGTGCGATATACTACTAAAGAAATTAATGAGTTTGCTGATTCATTCCGGCAGAAGCCTAAGGAATATGTGTGGGAATGGATTTTAAGGGTGTGGGATAATGGTGGAAGGAATATAAAATTGGATCATACTGAGTTTATCGATATGAGCCCACTGAGTAGAGATTCTAGGTTTAACATGGAAGCTCGAGCAGTTAAAAAAGGTGTTAAAAGTTTATTTGAATGGTTGGCTGATGTATTTATTAAAACATGGCCTACTAACAGCGAGTTAGAGATGCCTGATATTCCTTGGCTTAGTATTGATGAAGGGATTGTGAGGGTCAGGCAGATGGGCATGCTCGAGTGGATTCGAAGTGTAAAACCACATTCTCCACAATATGAGGACCCAGAGGACATGCCACTCACTGAATTTATAAGATGGAAAGTACTGAGAGAGACACCAGAACATTTGAAGAGCTTTGTTTTTGCTCTATTTCTTATGCCAGATCTTACAGTTAGAGAAGTTGTGGCTCGTTTGCATAAATTAAATGTACACGTAGTAGGTCTAACAGGACCTCAGGGTAGGCGTCAGGTGGCAGCACTGAATCGCAGAAGGCCAGATGAGCGTAGTTACAGTAATTATCATAATGGGTGGCAAAGGCAAAACAATACCTATAATGGCATGACCCGAAATGATCTTTGGAACTGGCTAATTAATCATGGTGTTCCCAGGAACCAAATACATAAGAAGCCTACTAAGTTTTTATTTGATCTGTATAAGCAGAAAAGCTCTAGAACGAATGACAGGAAGTCAACATTTGATTTTAGGAGTAGCGAATCCCGCCCAGTTGACCGGTTTCCAGACTTGAGACAGTTCACAGACCCAGAACCCCTTGAATGAAGGGGTGGCCGGGTTCCAGTGAGGAAGGACCTTGTCACAATACCAAAGAGTTATGCTGTTTGCCTTCCTCCTGTCCTTCCCCAGAGGGACCTGAGGCCTTTTACTAGGGTAACTGTACACTGGGGAAAAGGAAATAATCAGACTTTTCGAGGCCTATTGGATACTGGTTCTGAGTTGACACTGATCCCAGGAGACCCTAAAAAGCATTGTGGCCCTCCGGTTAAAGTAGGGGCCTATGGAGGTCAGGTGATAAATGGAGTTTTGGCTGAAGTCCGACTCACGGTGGGCCCAGTGGGTCCCAGAACGCATCCCGTAGTTATTTCCCCAGTCCCAGAATGTATAATTGGGATAGATATAATTAGAAATTGGCAGAATCCCCACATTGGTTCCCTGATCTGTGGAGTGAGGGCTATTATGGTTGGAAAGGCCAAATGGAAACCATTGGTGTTGCCTCTACCAGGGAAAATAGTGAACCAAAAACAGTATCGTATCCCTGGAGGGATTGCGGAGATTAATGCCACTATCAAGGATTTGAAAGATGCAGGGGTGGTGATTCCTACCACATCTCCATTTAACTCTCCAATTTGGCCTGTGCAAAAGACAGATGGATCATGGAGAATGACAGTTGACTATCGAAAACTCAACCAAGTAGTGACACCAATTGCAGCCGCTGTACCAGATGTGGTGTCCTTACTCGAGCAGATTAATATGTCTCCTGGTACCTGGTATGCAGCTATTGATCTGGCCAATGCTTTTTTCTCAATACCGGTTCATAAGGACCACCAGAAGCAATTTGCTTTCAGCTGGCAAGGCCAACAGTATACCTTTACTGTCTTACCTCAGGGGTATGTTAACTCTCCAGCGTTGTGCCATAACTTAGTTAGAAGGGATCTTGATCGCCTGACTCTTCCACAAAATATCACACTGGTCCACTATATTGATGATGTTATGTTGATTGGACCCAGTGAACAGGAGGTAGCAGCTAGCCTAGACTTGTTGGTAAAGCATATGCGCATGAGAGGATGGGAAATAAATCCAACTAAAATTCAAGGGCCATCTACCTCGGTGAAGTTTCTAGGAGTTCAGTGGTGTGGAGCATGCAGAGACATTCCTTCTAAGGTAAAGAATAAGTTGTTGCACCTGGCCCCTCCCTCCACCAAGAAAGAAGCACAACGTCTGGTGGGTCTTTTTGGATTCTGGAGGCAGCACATTCCTCATCTGGGTGTGTTACTACGACCCATATATCAGGTGACTCGTAAGGCAGCAAACTTTGAGTGGGGCTTGGAACAGGAAAAGGCTCTTCAACAGGTCCAGGCTGCGGTGCAGGCTGCTCTGCCCCTAGGGCCATATGATCCAGCAGACCCAATGGTGCTTGAGGTATCAGTGGCAGATAGAGATGCTGTCTGGAGTCTGTGGCAGGCTCCCATAGGGGAATCACAGCGGAGGCCCTTGGGATTTTGGAGCAAGGCTCTACCTTCATCTGCAAACAACTATTCTCCTTTTGAGAGACAGCTCTTAGCCTGCTATTGGGCCTTAGTGGAAACTGAACGTTTGACAATGGGCCACCAAGTCACCATGCGACCTGAGCTGCCCATCATGAGCTGGGTGTTATCTGACCCACCAGACCATAAAGTAGGACGTGCACAGCAACAGTCCATTGTCAAATGGAAGTGGTACATACGGGACAGGGCCCGGGCAGGCCCTGAGGGCACAAGCAAGCTACATGAAGAAGTTGCCCAAATGCCTATGGTTCCCACTCCTGTTACAATGTCTCCTGGGCTTAAGCATGCACCTATGGCTTCATGGGGTTTGCCCTATGATCAGTTGACTGAGGAAGAGAAGACTAGGGCCTGGTTTACTGATGGTTCTGCACGCTATGCAGGCACCACCCAGAGGTGGACAGCTGCAGCATTACAGCCAATTTCTGAAACAACCCTAAAGGACACTGGTGAAGGAAAGTCTTCACAGTGGGCAGAACTTCGGGCAGTGCACATGGTTGTGCATTTTGCCTGGAAGGAGAAATGGCCAGAGGTTCGATTATATACTGATTCATGGGCTGTAGCCAATGGTTTGGCTGGATGGTCAGGGACTTGGAAGGAGCATGACTGGAAAATTGGTGAGAAAGACATTTGGGGAAGAAGTATGTGGATAGAGCTCTCTGAATGGTCAAAGGATGTGAAGATACTTGTGTCTCATGTAAATGCTCATCAAAAGGTGATCTCAGCAGAGGATGAGTTTAATAATCAAGTAGATCGGATGACTCGTTCTGTGGATTGTCAGCCTCTTTCTCCAGCTATCCCTGTTGTTGCTCAATGGGCCCATGAACAAAGTGGTCATGGTGGCAGAGATGGAGGTTATGCATGGGCTCAACAGCATGGACTCCCACTCACTAAGGCTGATCTGGCTACAGCTGCTGCCGAGTGCCAGATTTGCCAACAGCAGAGACCAACATTGAGCCCCCGATATGGTGCTATTCCCCGGGGTGACCAGCCAGCAACCTGGTGGCAGGTTGACTACATTGGACCACTTCCATCATGGAGGGGACAGCGTTTTGTTCTTACAGGAATAGATACTTATTCTGGTTATGGATTTGCCTTTCCTGCACGTAATGCTTCTGCCAAAACTACCATCCAGGGACTTACGGAATGCCTTATCCACCGTCATGGTATTCCTCACAGCATTGCTTCTGACCAAGGAACTCACTTCACAGCCAAAGAAGTGCGACTGTGGGCCCATGGTCATGGTATCCACTGGTCTTACCATGTTCCCCACCACCCAGAAGCAGCTGGCTTGATAGAACGATGGAATGGCCTCTTGAAGACACAGTTACAGCGCCAATTAGGTAGCAATACCCTGGAGGGCTGGGGCAAGGTTCTCCAGCAAGCAGTATATGCTTTGAATCAGCGTCCACTATATGGTACTGTTTCTCCTATAGCCAGAATTCATGGGTCCAGGAACCAAGGGGTGGAAGTGGGAATGATTCCACTCACTATCACCCCTAGTGACCCAGTAGGAAAATTTTTGCTTCCTGTACCCACGACCTTGCGTTCTGCTGGTCTAGACGTTTTGGCTCCAATGGGGGGAGTGCTTTTGCCAGGAGATACAGCAAACGTTCCATTGAACTGGAAGCTAAGACTTCCCCCTGGCCACTTCGGGCTTCTACTGCCTTTAAGCCAACAGGCTAAGGAAGGAATAACAGTAGTAGGAGGAGTGATTGATCCAGACTACCATGGGGAAATTGGACTTTTTCTCCACAATGGGGGCAAGGAAGATTATGTCTGGAAGGCAGGAGATGCTGTAGGGCGCCTTCTGGTGCTACCATGTCATATGATTAAGGTCAATGGGAAACTCCAACAACCCAAACCAGACAGGACAATAAATGGCCCAGACCCTTCAGGGATGAAGGTATGGGTCACTCCTCCAGGGAAAGAGCCAAGACCTGCAGAGGTGCTTGCTGATGGTGGAGGAAATACAGAATGGGTAGTAGAAGAAGGTAGTCATAAATATCAGCTGAGGCCACGGGACCAGTTGCAGAAACGTGGATTATAATAGATATTAACTTTTGTCCTATTTGGTTAAGAATGTGCTTGTTCATATATATATATGTATATTAAGCAGATACTTGTGTTGTTCCCTTTTGAATGTGCAACTGAGATAAGTGTTAAGTGTTGTCATATTTAGGTTATTAGATCCTGAAGGACTAAGTGATCCTCAAGGACATTACCACCTACTCTAATTACACATGAGACACTTATAACATGTTAGGTGGAATTATGACCTTGCCATTGTTTGCAATTGACATTTAAATATAACATAAGGAGAGGCTATTTGTTGGCTGTCAAGTTGACAAGGGGTGGACTTGTGATGGTTAATCCTGGGTGTCAACTTGACTGGACTAAGGAACAAATAAGAGAAAAAGGATTTTTGGATTGGACCACCTCAACCTGGATGGCCCACCCCAAATGTGGGAATTACCTTCTGCCGGCAGGCAGTATAAAAGGCCACAGCAGAGGGAGCTGTTCCCTTTTTTCCTGTGGCTTGTCTCTCACTGGTGAGTTTTTCTTGCCGCTGTGATCAACCCTATGGATCTCAGCATGTACTGAGACCAGCAGATCTCCTGGAATCCATTGGGCCTTCAGCACCAGATTGGGACTACTGAGACATCCACCCTTGTGGACCAAGCAATTCCCTGGGTTCTCAGCCTCTCCAGTGTGGCACAGCTACTGTTGGACTCCTTGAACTCTGTCAAGTGAGCAAATCAATAAATTGTATATAGCTATATATTCTTCCTGTTGCTTCTGTTTCTTTAGAGAACCCTGACTAATACAGTCACCATGTCTGTGTTTAAATTCTTTCTTGAGGGATTTAAAATCTCTAGACAAATTACATGTCTTACTTTATGGAAAAGTTTATTTATAGAGAAATGTACCATATACTACAAATCTAAGTTTTTTTTTTATTTCCAAAGATGGAAGATTACACAAAGAGAATATCTAAGAGATGTTCAACCCTTAATGACACATCTACAGTGGAACCTCTACTTGTAAATCTCATGGAAGACAGTGGAACCAGGAATGATGAGGAGACCAATATATTCCTCAACCCACACCAATGAAGTTTCCTCATACAATAGAGTTGGATGTACACAGAAGGCCATTGCTGGCTAAGTTTTAGACAAAATGGACTGGAGAGTGGGTGTTTCTGGATAAGACTTCTATAATAAAACTTACCCACATTTCTGGGAACACTAAGGAATAGATAGGGGTGCAGATAGTGTGGAATAACCAGGGTTTGTGAATGAACATGATAAACAAGACACTTTCAGGCCACTGTAATCTTTTTCATATGATTTTGCAGCAATGGTGAGATTGCTGACTCAATCAGAAAAAAAAAAGAAACCTGGCATAGCATGGGGGGCGCAGGCATGCATATTATCCAAGCATATTATCCAAGCATCTATTAGAACATGATTACTTTGGGTTGAGTGAGAATAGATATTCTTTAGGGAGGGTCTCTATATATACTGACTAGAATCCAGTGGATAAATTTGCACCAAGGGACACCTGGATAGAACTATTTGACAATACAGAATTTAACTTATATCAGGGGGCTATTGTGAGTGGAGTGGGGGTGTCTAAATTTGATTAAGATATACTTTATGAAATGCCCAAACCTCAATAAAATTATTCTTTTAAATGATGGAAGAATGTATAGAACTCTCTGGAAAGCATGTCCTTTGAGCTTTTGGATAGGGATATGTTTTAACAGCGGTGGTTTAGGAGATATAATGTAGGAAAATAAACATCTTAATGACATTTTAATGAAAATATGTGTTTTACTAAAAAGCAAACTAGGGACAGAGAATATGGGGAAGTTCAACGTTTTAAATATTTCAGTATGTGGTCCCATGAGCTTAGAATCTCCAAAAAGCTGGGTTATCTACTGAAACTGATGCTGCACCATCACTAGTGGGTTCTTCTAAGCTCTCCTGGTACAAAGCCTAAAAGTCTCTTCATGACCCCTTCAATCCTGTGGTTTTCACTGCAACAGAAGATGCACATTAACTAGTGGGTTTCCCAGCTTCTAGTACCAAGCCACAGCTGCTGTCCATAACCCCTTCCTGCTTTCAATACCAGAATCATAAAAGAAACTTTTACATATTATATTTTCCTGCTTCCTGCTTGACATGGAGGCTCAGACCCTCTCTGGATCACAGCTTGTGTATGCTGACTGAGAAAACAGTTCCTAGAAGATTTTTACATGGACGATGCTGGCTTCTTGTTACTAACAGCTGATCAGAAACAAATGACCTAGCTTAAAAGGAAAAAAAAAAGCTGATTCTTCAGCCCCAACTACCAGAATTGGCAGATTCTCAGTTCATAACATCACAACATAACATCACAGCCTTAAGAGTCTCCACTTCTCTTTGAAACTTGACAAGTTAGTCCTCCATCATCTGCAGCTCATGAGCAAACTGGTCCAAGCTCTACCACAAAAACTCTAAGCAACTAATCGTTTTTCCATCCCAAACTTCCAGTTACTTTACACACTTCCCTCCAAATCACCAACGTCAGGTCCATCCCACTATGTAACTGATAATGTCAGCAGTGTTTTCTATTTTATACTGAAAATCTCTTATGTTTTGTTCTTTGTTGCTCGATTAATCACATAATTTTTATTAGAAAGTTTTATTATGTGGCATTTACAAAAATATCTTACATCTGTATATCTATATCTATATCTATATAGATATAGATATATTACTGCATAGGACATTTGTGGAAGGAAATTACAGATTACAGATTAGCTTCCAGGTCAGTCTAATTTGCATTTTCCTTTAAAAAATAGCAATACCAGTATTTCATCTTTTTTTTTTTTTTTTTTTTTTTTTTTTTTTTTTTTTTTTTTTTTTTTTTTTTTTTTTTGAGACAGGGTTCTTCTTATAGCCTGAGCTGGCCTGAGCCTCACTCTGTAGACCTTGAACTCACAGAGATCCACCTCCCTCTGCCTCCCGAGGGCTAGGATTAAAGGCATGCCCCACCACACCCAACACTAAAGAATGTTCTTGGCTGCCATATGGGTGCTGGGAATTAAACCCAGGTCCTCTCCAAGAGCAGTCAACACTCTTAACCCCTGAGCTATCTCTCCAGCCCTCAGTATCTCAACTTCTAACAAATATGTGTGCACATTGATATATATTAGAAAATCCTTGTTGTTTATTCTAAAGCCAAATAACACTGAATTGTTCAGTGAATAGTTAGTTGACTTACTTGATTTTGAAGTTATGTTTATTTATGACACTTTATTCAACTGAAGATCAACATTTAAATTATTTGCTTGTATGTGTATGTGTCTTATTAAAGGAAGACAAATTAAGAGAAAATCAGCATTTTGAGATTTTAGGGAATGTGTTGAGAAAAGTGGGTGGATTTGGCAGCAATGGAACAGTTGACAGATGGAGACAGAGTGGTTAGAAGAATATAGGGAACTAGGTAGAAAAACGCTTAATAGAATATTTGTTGCAAATTTTTGTCAAGTTGCTCATTAGCTTTGGCCTAAGGGTATTTTAGTGAGGTAATAATTAACTGAGTGTTTGGCTTGGAGTTGTTTTTTTTTTTTTGCCTATCAATTAATAATACTGTACACAGGATATGAGAACGTCATTCCTTTATATTTTCTAAGACATTTCTGAAATGAAAATTTATATTCAAATCCAGTTCTGTCTAAATTGTCCACTTAAATGCTGAATCATCCTTATTAAAAATCTGTCATTTAGAAAGATTACAGAATAATTATAATTATAACCAGAGTATGTGAAACAAGTAAGTGGTTTTCTTGGAAAAGGAATGGGTACACACTTGCAAAATGCAGGGCTAGCTGGAGATGATTAGGGAGAACACAATGACTGTATTATTTCTACCTTGGGCTCTCACTTTGGTAGTTACATAGCACAGAACATAGAGTCAGTAAATTTCATTGCCTGACAGGTATAAAACAGAGTGACTACTTTCTCTGGAGAATAGCCAAGTTCTAGAGAGAAAGAAAATTAACATGGAAGGAGAAATTCCATGTGGATTTATTATTATCCCAAGAAACATTTTTATAATGCTTTTATTGAAATTTTGTGTATTTCAGAAATCATTTCTCAGTTCCGTTTAGACATATTCCCCTTTCCCTTCTCCCCACCCCACCCCACCCCACCCCAGATCATGCACTCTGCCATAACTATTCTGCATCTTTCAGTCTTTTTTATGTTTAGGAATTCACATTTTCCTCCTTTAATTTTATATTACTGTAAAATATGCATACATATTTTCCACTCATATACAGTAATTACAGAGTCTGAAAGTAAGTGGTGGATGGATTCTAGAACCCATTAAGAGATTTACATTATAACAACATTTGTTTTAATAGATGCTGATCCATTCAAAATTATGAAGTTAACAATTTGTGAGGTGGCTGGGAACAACTGTTTATTGCACTCACATCTACACTGTATACTTTTGTCCTTCTTTTAACAACATTTTTTAATACACTTTTTTAAATTAATTTTTTAATTTATTTCTGTATGTGTATGAATGCACTGTCTGCATGCAGGTCTGTGCATCCGTGTCGTGCAATGCCGCGGAGGTCAGAAGAGGGTGTCGGATTCCCCTGGAACTGGAGTTCTCCTGGAATTGGAGTTTCAGACGGCTCTTCGGCCGCCATGTGGGTGCTGGGGATCGAACCCGGGTCCTCTGCAAGAGCGTCGGCGCTCCTAACCGCTAGGCCATCTCTCCAGCCCTCTCCAGGGGAACGAAAACCAAAATGGGTCCAAAAAAAAAAAAACAAAAAAAAAAAAAAAAAAAAAAAAAAATAAAAAAAAAAAAAAAAAAAAAAAAAAAAAAAAAAAAAAAAACAGGTGTGGTGGCACACACTATTAATCCCAGCACTCAGGAGGCAGAGGCAGGTGGATCTCTGTGAGGTTCAAGGCCAGCCTGGTCTATATAGTGAGTTCCAGACCAGCTGAGACTAAAGGAAGACACTGTCTTGAAAAGAACCCCCCCCGAAAATAGCAAATGGTAAGCAATTGCACAAAAAACAGCAAATAATCAGCTATGTAATGGGATTGTCTAAGTCTACAAAATTACCAAGTACCCGAAGCTTCTAGAAAAGCCTATCTACTCAAATACGAAAACATATACAAGGGAGTGAGCAGAAGGAGTGAATTTAATCCTAGTGATAATAACACATCTTTAAGAATAACTATGGTCATTGAGTCATGAGGCGTTGACAACATGAGTCCCCAGGACAAGGCACTGGAGAATGTACATCAGTGGAATCTCTATCATAACTTTGGAGATAGAAGCTAAACAACTGAAAATAAAGGAAACATATTCAATAATTTACAACTGCAAGAGACTCTGCCATCCTTTGTCTTTATGTAGAGAGTTAAGACAACTGAAGGAATTCTTTTACAGTAAAAAAACAGAAATGCTCCAAATGCACATTGCTGGAATGCTGCTGGAGTAGGGAACCTGTGTCTATGTGACCTATGAGCAGCATGCCCTGTATGATTCCTGTTACCTATGAGAAATGAGCCATGTATGACTCTTTATGCATATTACATTTGTTAGTTTTCCTGGTGGGACAAAATATCTGAGAAAGTTGTCAGCTTGACACAGGTGTGCACATGGTACCCAAATGGAAGTGAAAATACTGCTGCTCCTCAGAAGAATTCTCTTTTTTACCCAGTAGAATCAGCACTAAAGTCACAAATGCTGCTTCCTACATTTAGAGCTGTCCTTCCAATTCAATTAGCCAAGTCTAGAAACTCACACACAGATAAGCCTAGAAGATTGTTTCCATGATGTTTCTAAGACCCAAGAAGAAGTTGACATCAATATTAACCATCACAAATTCACAGTGAATTTTTTTGCTTTTTTAGCACTAAGATGAATGTAGTGGCAAACATTTGTGAAGTTTGCAATTATTAGTCCAATTCTGGTTATAAGCCTGATTGTTAGCAATTTTATTGCTTGAGCTTATGATGAGAAGAAATTAACTCCCTGGACTAGTTGCCATAAAAGCTGGGCTGAAATTCTGAATTGATTATTGAATATTGTGGATTGGAATTCCATTTTAATCTATGTTTTGACAATTTCTCATCTAACCATTCTACTCCCTAATATATTTGTTTCTCCACAGAGGATTTTATGTGTAGTAGCTTATATAATAGAAAATTATACATCATTGGTACTACAGTTTTCATTATTCTATATACAGGGAAACAGAAGTCTAGACAAATGTTAAAAATATGTCTTCAATGCCAGATGACCACTAAGGACTACTGAGATACCCAGCTTGTGGACTAACCAGCTGAGGGGATGTCAGCCTCATCAGAATATAGACTGCCATTGTTGGACTACCTGGGATGTATCATGGAGGCCAGTGCAGGGGGACTGAGACAGGTTGATTGCTTACTTGACTTCATTTGGGGGACCATGGGAGGGAAAGACCCCAATGTGGAGCAAAAGTGCAGGATTGATAGTTGTTTGGGATTGCCAAGGAGGAACCTTGGAGCACTTCCTTAAGGAAAATATGACATCTTTTTGGAAAAACATCTTCCAATTCAAGTGATTTTTATTATATATATATATATATATATTCCCAGCATTCAGGAGGCAGGCAGGCAGGCAAATCTCTGTGAGTTCAAGGCCAGCATGGTCCACATGGTGAGCTTCAGGCCAGCTGTGACTAAAGTGACTAAAGAAATAAAGGGAGACATGTCTCAAAAGGACAACAAAATGAGTGAAGGCATGTACAAATAGTCATACATAAACCCTACCACTATTTCAGAAATTTTATAAATGTACAAAATATAAAAAGAATTTAAGAGCTGTGATCTTATATCAGGGGATATTGCTCCTGTTAGACACAGTGGGCTAACACATTTAAAAATGATGTAGGCTTGGAATATATTCCCTCTTTTAAATTTGTTGGCCAAAATTCCTATAGATCTCCAAAGCAGATTGGGTATTGACCCTGCTCTTAGTTAATCACCAGAAGTCAATAGTGGGATAGATGAGCAATACTTAAGAAAAAAAAAAAAGAGAAATCAAGATGCTCTGACCATAAAACTTTATCCTTACTAGCTGTGTTTCTTAGTTTGGGAAGGTGCATTCTACTAGAAGAAAAAGAACACATCGATCTTGCCCAGCTGTGAGTCTTTTCAGCTATAACTTCTGGCCTACCAACATATGCCCACTGGTTCAATAGTAGTTTAAGTATTATGAATTAGCCAATCACTTTACAAGTGGATTCTAGGTCTGCTTCATAAGAGGGGGTCCATAGTTTACACTGATGTCAGACCTAGGAACCTATAACTAGAAAGGTTATAGGCTATGGGAGAGAAAACAGTTATTATTCTGCCAAATGGACATAGTATTGAACAGATTCCTAATTATTTCCTTTTACACTCAGAGATAATGCATCTCTCAATTCTCGGCAAAGAAGTTCTCATACAGCAATTAATGACTAACACAGAGCCCCCAGAATTGGTAAATATGCATGAATAAGAAACTGCAAGGTTCTTATCATTGAACAGGATGCCTATATCAAACTTTTGCCTCCCAAATCTCAGGGATCATTGTGGAAATGGTGGCAGAAATATTGTTAAAGCCAGAGGTGATGGGTGACCAAAGAAGTAGATGAGTTTTTATAGACCTATTTGCAAGTGAACTCACAGCTTGTGTCTGCATGCTCCAGAACCAAATTAGCTTCAGGAAGACAAAAATCCCAGCATAAAAGTTCAAAAGGTGGTAAGAAAATCCAACAACAACCAAAAAGAAGATCCAACCCTAGCTATGAAATCTTGGCAACTAATAGCTTCTGAGAGAGGTTCAATTTCTTTAAGGATGTGATGCTGTTTAGGTCAACCAGGCTTCAGTAGATGGACTCTCACCAAAACACTAAGGCATGCAAATTAGACATATAATACTTATTTAATATATATGTAATAAAATTAATCATATTCAGACCACTTCCTTCTCCAGACCCTCCCCACTATGCTTACTGATTTCAAGTCATCTGTTATTACCTCTCATTTTATTTTATCTGTGTATTGTTATTTAATTTTTGTTTATTTTTTATTTTATTATTTTTTATTTTTTATTTCTGTATGTGTATGAATGTACTGTCTGCATGTAGGTTTGTGCACCCGTGTCGTGCAATGCCACAGAGATCTCGGATTCCCCTGGAACTGGAGTTCTCCTGGAATTTGAGTTTCAGACGGTTCTCAGCCGCCATGTGAGTGCTGGGGATCAAACCAAGGTCCTCTGTAAGAGTGGTTGGCACTCCTAAGCGCTAGGCCATCTCTCCAGCCCCTTAACTTTTGTTTATAAGGACATATCAATCATAATCTGTGCCTTCCATTTCCTGCTGGGAGTGTACCCATGCCCTCAGCTCCTCTCTACCTACCAGATGACAAACCAGGAAGACAAACTGGCTGTCCCTCTACCAGCATCCATCAGATTCCACTGGATTCTCAGCTGGGCCCCTTCTCTCATTTATACTGTAGTTTCATATTTACAACTTCCCTATGCTGTACAGATAACATTTTTTATTAATCTAGCATCTCTGGCTGTTACACTCTTTTGCCTCTTCATTTCAATGATTCCTGGGCCTTCAGAGAAGCTTTGATACAGTTGTTCCATTTAGGACTGAGTAGTGCTTGGCCTCTTACTTTCTGCAATTGACTATTTGTTGGTCTATGCAGAAATTGCCATCTGCTTCCAGAAGAATCTTCTTTGGAGATATTTGCAGGTATAATGGTCAATGGATACAACAGTAAGTCAATTTGAGGTTTTTGTTTGTTTGTTTGTTTTTTGTTTTTTTCTATTTAGCAGCATAAATGTGTTTTTTTCCTATGTTCTGTGATTGGGTCGGCACTGATTTTTGCCCTGATAATTGTGCCAGCTATGCCTGTTGTGAAGTGGGTCTCATATACCATTACAAGGTAATAAGCTGCATCCATAGTATTCATAACCCTTATACACCATAGGTCCTATTTTGTCAAGCCAGTTATCACTATAGCTCACAGTTCACAGTTCACATGCATGGCTCCTCCTAGCACTGTGAAATCTAATCAACCAGAGATGAATTTCTTAGGTCAGTACCAGCTTAGTTTCTTCGTATTTGTTCTGCTACTGGTTATGCAGGTTCTTTAGCAAGAGGGTCTTACCATTCAGTTACAGTGAGAAGCCAAAAGCAATGGCAATAGCCCTTATGGTCTAATCTTCAGGATCTCTTGAGCCAGCACCTCCAAAAGAGGGAGTACGTTTCTGGTTTTTCATCTTCTTTACTATTAAAATACTTGAACCTCTGCTACACAGTAAACATGTGTAATGTTTTAAGTTGTGCATGCATATATTGAGAGAAGCATCTATCGCATCTTTCCACATGAATCTTTCAAAAGGGCTCTGGTTGCCGCTCCTCTTACCCCATTCTGTTCTCCTTTCTGATTCCCTCCTCAGCTTAATCCATCCCATCTGTTATTCCTCTTTTCCAATTAAGTCACTGAATCTTTTCCTGTCTCTCATGAAGAATCTCTCATCGCAGTTCACTAGTTTCCTGAACTCTTAGGATTTTTCCAACAGAAACAAACATTTCTAAAATTTGAAAGTTAATATCCATTTATGATAGAGAATAAGGAATATTTTAATTCTGGGTCTGGGATTCCACACTCAGTGTGATTGTTTCCAGTTCTATCCATTTACTTGTGGATTTCATAATTTCATTTTTCTTAACAGCTGAATAATAGTCCACTGTTACTTTTGAGAGACTAAACAAATAACTAAATTCATATGATCTTCCTATGGCCCATCTGTGCTATATTCACCAAAAGTAGAATTATCATGAGATATATGTGTTTGTTATGGTTAATTATCACTATGAAAGAATCCAGAATTACTTGAGATATAATTCTTTGGGTAAAATGGTTGGGTATTATATCGATTATAATAATTTCAGTAGATAGACTCTCACAACATGACCCTTTCACTAATCAGGGGACCCTATAATGTATAAGATGGAGGAAGTGATCTGATAATGCATGCCATTCATTTTTCTTTACTACTTCAGTGAAGATGTGACTAACTTCCTCAAATTCTTGTCTCTTTTATTTATTCCATATAATGGACTGTAACCTGGAACTGTGAAATGAAATAATCCTTTCCACATTAAGTTGCTTTTGTCAGGGTATTTAATCATAGCAAAATAAAGAAATTAAGTGATACATATATTTTTTCAGTGATTTTATTTGCAGGGAGTATTTAAGGAGATTACTAAAAATAAAAGGAGTTAATTATAGTCCTTTTAATGTGAATAACTTTTAATAGAAATTAAACAATAGTTTTCTTTTATAGTAGCATAGGTTATTTCTGATACATCACATTTTATTTTGTGAGTTTTAGAGATCCATTTTCTCTACACATGCAGAGTATGAAAAAATAAAACATATAAAAAAAGAACATTTTAACACTTCAGAAATGAGTGTCTTAAACTTATTATGTTCGAATTCACTTTATATTAAGGATCTTGTATAGTTCATTTAAAACGAAGTTGCTAGTGATAGAATGATTATTCTATAGTAATTGACAAAGGTTAAATAGCAGCTTATCTTCTTTTTATATATATTTATGTATTTTTCATAAGGATTTTCTATGACAATTATAGATAGAAACATATTGCTTGGAAGACAGCACTGCTTTTTCATGTATAATTAATAAATCATACATGAATTTGTTTTATGGGATATAGTTATGACACATAAATTTGACATGAAGATCATTGTATGAAATAGCATCATTTTATTCATTCTTTCAAGTTATTTCTAATTATACTGAGATGTTATTCAAAGATTATTGTTTCATATTTTCTACCATGATATTCCTCTCTGAGAACATTGAAGAATGTGATTTTTTTACTTATAGTGTTGATGATAGATAATTAATCCAGATTTAAATTTTTGCCATTTAAAATCAAATATAGCAAATTGAATTAAATATGAATCAAGGCATGTTAAATTACTTGTTAACAATACCACTTCAGCATTCTCATATGTTATTTCCCAAATTAATTCATTCATACTAAGTGAAATGAGTAACAGTAAAATGATTGTTTAGCATTTATTCCCCTCAGGAGAAACGTGAAGTTATCTGTAAGAGGACCCGGGTTCCATCCCCAGCCCCCACATGGCGGCTGAGAACTGTCTGTAACTCCAATTCCAGGAGAACTCCAGTTCCAGGGGAATCCGACACCCTCTTCTGACCTCCGTGGCATTGCACGACACGGGTGCACGAACCTACATGCAGACAGTACATTCTTACACATAAAAATAAGTAAATAATAAAAAAATTAAAAAGAAAGGCAAGTTGAATGACAATATTGTTATATTTCTGTTTATCTGATGGCAACTATGTTGTTATAATGTGAATCTCTCAACAGGCTCTAGAATCCACCCACCAATTATTCTCAGACTCTGTAATTACTGTATATGGGTGAAGAATATGTATCATATTTTAGAGTACTATAAAATTAATAGAGGAAAATGTGAATTCCTAAGCATAAAAAAGACTGAGAGAAAGATGCAGGACGGTTATGGCAGACTGCATGGTCTGGAGTGGGGTGGGGTGGGGTGGAGTGGGGAGAAGGGAAAGGGCAATATGCCTGAACTGAATTGAAAAATGATGTATGAAATACACAAAACATCAATAAAAAATGGAGAGAAATCATGCATATTTACATATGCACACACACACACGCACGCACGCACGCACGCACACACACACACACACACATGAAATGAAATAATATAATAAATTATTCCAGTAAGAACAACAGCCTGGTTTCAGAATGGATAGTAAAATGAGATATTCAGGAATATATCCCACAGAAGTAATGTATCAACCTAACAACAAAGAGCAAAGAATAGGAAAACGGTTCAATAGCCTAGTGTTGCATGTGATAGGAATAAGGCAAGCAGGCCAGGAAGCAGACGGATTGTGTTTGGAACCCCCTTTCTCTCTCTCTTTAATAATCTCCAGGGATAGAAAAAATGCTTAGGAAAGAAATAATATTTGGATGAGAAATAGTGAATTTTCAGAAACAAGATTAGGAGTATAAAGTTTGAAAGGTGTAAAAGCACTGGTGTTTTCAGAAGATGTTCTATTTGTTTGTTATGTTGATTTTCATTTCCTACAAAAATTATTATCATTTTGTATACAAAATCTTTATTATTAGTTTACAACTTTAAATACTTCATTGATTATTTTTATTTCACATGTATGAGTGTGTCACCTGCATGTATGTACGTACATGGGGTGTAATGCTGATAGAGGTAAGAAAAGGACATAGGATACCCTGGAACTAGAGGTTTGGACAGTTGTTAGCTTCCATGTGGGTGCTGGGAAGCAAACATGAGTTCTCTGTTACAGCATCCAGCGCTCTAAACACTGAGCCATGTCTCCTGCCCCAGAAGTTACACCTTTAAATTCCTCAAGTCTCTAACTTTTCTTAATTTTTAACTTGAAATGAAAAAAATCTTATATTTGGACTTAAAGTATAACGATTGTTTTAGGATTCTTAATATAATTTATTTCTCCTGAAATCATATCAATTATAATCCATTTCATATAAAATTCATGAACAATAAAGAATAGAACTTTTATGTAACCAAGAGCATTTAAACACTAGGTAAGAAAGGCAAATCATCTTTAAATGCCTGACAAAAATAAAAAATGAAATGTGGCATCAAGGAACACATTGTTGAACCATCCAACATAGATAAAAATACAATGAGAGAAAATACTCAAACCCAGATGCATGCTGAATTGAGTTCAAGGAAAATATTCCCCATCCCTTTTCTGAGAGAATGTTGCAAACACACAAGTTTATCCTGAATTGAGATCAAGAGAGTATGAAAAAAAAAATAGTCTAACTGAATTATTTGTCTTTTGTACCAAATTTTTATGTCTGCTACTTCGCCTTTCCTACTTAACTCTTCTCCTTTTCTTCCCATCTCTCCTTGCACCTTCTGAAACTTTCATTCTCTCATCTTCACTTCTAATTCTTCCTCACCTTCCTTTTCATTTCCTTCCATTTCTTTCTTACCTTTTTCTTTCCTTTCATATCTTGTTCTTGACTGTGCTTCCATTTGAAGCAGCCAAACAAGAAATGTTCAATATACTGAAAAATGTGTGTGTCATGAATGATTTATACAATCCATTCCAGAATCTATTTAACAGCAAAAATCCATGAAAATTAATTATACTCACCTATTGTTGACAAATTAATGCTTTTCAGAGTCATTGCACATAGAATGGAAAAAATTGAATTTGTCTAGAAGAAGGATGAATCACTTCTATTATCTCAATAACTAGACTCTTCTGTCAATGGGATAGAAGGAAACAGGTTCTTAACAAAAAAGGATGAAGATACCTTTAGCTCACGTTATAAAAGCAAATATTTGAAACTCAAAAGTTGCTTTAAATTATGAATAAGCCATGCATTGTGGCGCACACCTTTAATCTTAGCACTCAGGAGGCAGAGGCAGGCGGATTTTTGTTAGTTCAAGGCCAGCCTGATCTACATAGCAAGTTCCAGGATACCTGGGGCTACAGGGAGACCCTGTCTTGAAAAGACTTCCCAAAATTATGAACAAAATTCTTTATGCCAACTGATTTCACTTGAGCCAATGAAAGTAAAGATAAAGAACTGATAACACATAATGACAAGAGAGGAGGAATATTTTTAATAAAAAGAAAAAAACAAAGAAAAGTATAAAAGCTGAACAGAAACCAAGAAAATTACATTTTATAAGAACAGTAATTTACAATTCTAATGCATGGATATAAGATTACATCTCATTAGTTGTAGAAATGAAGTCTGTTTTACACAGCATTGAATAGCCATGAAAATTATTTGTTCTGCACAAAATCAATAGACACTGTAAAATTAGGATGATAGGAATTAATTCCAATGTCTGCATGTTTATTGTTGAAAATGACCAAAGAGCCTGGAGTGGTGGCACACGCCTTTAATCCCAATACTCAGGAGGCAGGACAGGTGGATCTTTGTGAGTTCAATGCCAGTCTGGTCTATGGAGTGAATTCCAGGCCACGTAGGACTAAAGGGAGACCCTGTCTCAAAAAATACCAAAAAAATACCAACAAAAAACAAAAAAAAAAAAAAAATAAAAAAGACGGGGAAAATGACCAAAGGTTAGTGGTTTGTGCAATTTATATGTTTACCATGATCCTAGATAATTCACCCAATGCAGCAGTTATAAAATAAGTGGAAAAGCCAGAAGTAGCATCCTTTCAGGTCTTATCCATGTGACTAATTCTGTTGGTCTATATGAGAGGTCATATTTCATTATCTTGGAAATACTCCAGTATTTTATTTAGAATGCTGCAGACCGCAACTAATAGGAGCGCTTGGTGTCATAAGATAGCATATACCATATGTCTATTTGAAATAGGTTATCGTGTCCTAAAGAAAGAAGATTTCTGACATTTAGATTTTGGTAAATTAAAGGCTTGTTATTATACAGTAAGCCTTCCAGCTTCAGTGACTAAAAAAAATGCTAGAAGTTTCAAAAAGCTTGCTCCTCGTTAGAGACTAATGTGAAGCATCTATGACTTACTACATGATTCAATTAAACTCACTGTCCTATCCTTCATCTTCTCTTAGACAGTTCACAGATAGTAAAGGAAGTAAAGATGTATTGTGGGAGTAACAAAGCTTTATATTCAATGCATTTTTGCAACTGTCTGATAGTCAATTTGTTTCAAGAATCAACAATTATCTACATTTAGGTTAGCATTTCATAAGCTCATAGATGTTAATTTACAGGTAATTGACAACAAGATCTGTGAATTTTGGTTAAAATACTATCATGTTATTCGTATTGTTCAATGAGCATTTTTCTTGTAACATTGATTTTATCAAAGAAGGTGCGGATATTCATCCAGCGATTTACAAGTCATACAATGCAAGACAGTCCAAACTTTAAAAAAAAAAAAAAAAAAAAAAAAAAAAAACATCCTCAAGCAGGGAAAAGAGTAAAGGAATGTCTATAGTCTTGTACGTGCTTGATTCGTGGACCAAATGTTTTTTTCGGGGGTGGTAAATGTTGGTGTATATTCCTGGGAAAGTTGGTAGATATGGTCAAATCAGAGTCACAACATTGCGGGAAAAATGCTTCCAAAACTCAGAAATGTCGTCCCCAAAGTAGTTGGCCATGAGACTAAAATTGCAACCTGATGGTTCCACATCGATAGGTACTAGCTCTGCTATTTTATAAAGCTTCACTCTATCATCTTGTGATGATGATTCAGGGGCTTCAACTCTCTTACCACTTTCCATGCCACATCTCCACAGCAAAAAATAAAGTGATTCTGGTAAATCTACTGTAGAGAAGGACGCCAAAGAGAGAGTAAAATAGTATATAGATATCTATCTATATATACTATATATATCTATATAGATATTATGTACTATATCTAGGAAAGAAATCGTTTCCAAATGGAAAAACTCATTCCCAAAAACTAGCAAATAAAAATTTTAAGATATGTGTCTGGAAACAGGCATTTGTCAATACATGTAGAGAAAGTAATGGGGTAGGATTGTGGCAAGACATGGCGCACGCCTTTAATCCTAGTCGCACGCCTTTAATCCTAACAACTGAGAGGCAGAGGCAGGTAGATCTTTGTGAGTGCAAGGGCNAAAAAAAAAAAAAAAAAAAAAAAAAAAAAAGAAATAAAATTATTAATCAAATTACATTTTTTGTTTCTAGGCCCACCAAACACTAGGTAATAATCTAATCTCACAAGATTATCTCTTATTTTCCTAATCACTAGTGTGTCACAGTTCATAACTGTGACAACTGATAAACAAATATTTGAGCAATTTATTTAAATCAGTGTGTATAAGTTGCTGTGTGCTACCCATCCAAGGAGAGGACAGCACCAGAGTGTGTTACAGTAAGTGGAGCTGAGCTGTCAGGAAGCTGAGCTTTCACAGCCTCAGAAGCTCCTCATCTCCCTTTGTTTTATTCTAGACAAATTTATTATTCATGTTTCTTTCCAGCTTCCCTTTTATAACATCTCTCTTAAACAAGATTTCCCTGATTAAAATATTCGTATCTGTCCAGTTTCTGTATCTGACTTCACACAGTATTCATTTGTAGACTTCAGTTGAAATTTATAGAAAGAGAATTTGTTGGTCCAGTTTGGCTTCAAAGGAATATAAACATTATAATCCTATGAAAGGGGTGGCATTATTCACCAAAGAAAGTACATTTTAAGCTGTAAAGAGGTATGGCTTTATCTTTTGCATGATAAAGTGGTTTCAATATATAATATAGCCCAAATCTGTAAATAACACATTTCAACTCTTTCAATTCCAGAGATATGTATTATCCTTTTGTTACTTATAAGAACTTGTGGATGCTAACACCAAATCCCCAGATGAAAGGCAAGGTGAACAACGTTATTGTTATATTTCTGTCTATCTGAAAGCAACTATGTTGTTATAATGTAATCTATTAATGGGGTCTAGAATTGATCCACCACTTACTTTCAGACTCTGTAATTACTCTATATGAGTGGAAAGTATGTATTCATATTTTAGAGTAATATAAACTTAAAGGAGGAAAATATGAATTCCTAAATATGAAAAAAAACTGAAAGATGCAGGACAGTTATGGGAGAGTACATGATCTGGGGTGGGGTGGGAGGAAGGGAAAGGGGAATATGTCTAAATTGAACTGAGAAATGATGTCTGAAATACACAAAACATCAATAAAAGCATTATAAAAATAGTCTAATGGAAATTCCATGTAAATAAAATTTAAGCTATTATTTAAGTAGTAATGATGGAAAAGAAACTCTCATTCATTCAGTATTGTTACAAATGAAGAATTGTTTCCTGTTTCTTGTTCATTTACTATAATTTGTTTGAATCCATATATCTGGAACCCACAAATGTGTAGAGCTATCTGTATAATTTTTGAAGATCTGTAGATATAAAATTGCACATTTTACATCACTTCAGAAACAGGTGTCCATAGTATTAGTCATCTCATGGTGATACTTAAATCTTGTGCAGTAACACGTTTCTGTCCCTTTACAGTTACTTGGCTTTTATACTATCTTCACCTGTCCTCTATAGCATTCCAAATCCAGTAGATATGGATTGACCCTTGTCTGCTTTCTATTTTCAATTTCATAGTAGTTGGCATTTCTGAAGATGGCTTTGTCATTTTTCTGGGCTGATTTTATGTAAAATTCAAGATATTTATTTCAAGCTATGTGTTTGAAAGAAAGGCACTTTAAATTGGGATTGGGAAATACACATTTATTCTTATTCGATATTCTCCTAGAAATGTTAAGATAAGTACATTTCCATTTTAAATCAGATATTAAGCAGTCTCTATCCAAAAAGCAGCCATATTAGCAGGATAAGGCAAAGGCAATAATCACATTATCAATCTCTTTGCTTCTAGTTTATGCCCAGCTGAAATAAATCATTTTAACTGCTGCTATATAATCTTCTAAAATACCCTTAAATCACATCATAACACTGACCAAAACATTACACTTGTCAAAATATTGTTCTCAAAAGAAAATAATAACTTTCTTCTTAGTTTTATTTTTGTATTCCATTTAATTTTTTTTCCTACTTAACGTACTGACGTTCTGAATGTTGTTGTTCTTTCTATCTAAAATTGTCTACTTAAGACAGTTCTGACAGTCTTTCCCCTGAAATGATAATATTTGAGATAAATTTCTTTTTTTTTTTTTTCTTTCCTGTGTCTATTTTCAAGGAGGAATTTCAAGGTAGATATTTGTTTATATTTCTCCAATCTGGCCAATTTGGTAGTGGATGAATTGTTAGTGAATTTTATCATAAATTCTTTACCTGAAACACTCTTTTTAATGATGTCATATCATATCATTTTTCTAAAATGCATACTCAGTGTATGTGCTGCTAAATTACTATTGTTAAATCCAAGATTCCATGCCTATTAAACTCAATGGTTTGGCAGATGAATTCACTTCCAAGTAAAAAAAAAAAAAATAGTTTTAAAAGACTGAGAAAAAGATGCAAGACAAGACGTAACATGTACGACAGAATGCACGCCCTCTGGTGGGGCGAGGACAGGGATGGGAGAATGGGTCTAAATTTGATTAAGAAATGTATGGAGAGGGGCTGGAGAGATGGCCTAGTGGTTAAGAGCGCCGACCGCTCTTGCAGAGGAACCGGGTTCGATCCCCAGCACCCACATGGCGGCCGAGAACCGTCCGAAACTCCAATTCCAGGAGAACTCCAGTTCCAGGGGAATCCGACACCCTCTTCTGACCTCCGCGGCATTGCACGACACGGGTGCACAGACCTGCATGCAGACAGTACATTCATACACATACAGAAATAAATAAAATTAAAAAAAAAAAAAGAAAAAGAAATGTATGGAGGCTTTTCCCAGATGTCGGTCCCAGAGCCAGTGGGTGGATTCTGAGCAGCTAAGGAGAAAGTTGGGGAGGGGGTACTTAAGGGCCCCCAAGAGTATTGGGAAGCATTGGAGGTGATCCAATGGCATTTGGATCCTTAAGGACTACAATTTGGCACTATAGACATCGAGGGCATCAGGAGACAACAGGGAAGGCCCTGTGCGTTGGCTGAGCCTTTCTCCTACTGAACCCAGATACAGACCTTGGCACCTGGCCCTGGGGGATCTGTCTGTAGATTATAGGTGGTGTGTAGTTCCATGAGTAGATATCTCCATGTGGGTCATTGGGGTTCACGTGAACCCACGTGGATGTGGGGGATTCTGGATGCATTGTAGGGGAAGCACTGTGATCTTCGAGCCCAGGGGACAAGGAGTGCCTGGGGCCTTTGGGGTGCCGGTTTCCCAGGCCTGGGGGATTTGGGGCTGGTTTGGGTATTGTGTGTCTTAGTCCATTGGGTGAACAGTTTGCTGGTTGGGTGAGGGGTGTTGGTCTGTACAGTGTTGGGATGGAGTTGAGATTTTGGAGCCTAAAGTATCCATACCTGTACATCAATTAAGAAGTCAGGCCGACCTGGGTTCGATTCCCAACACCCACATGGCGGCTGAGAACCGTCTGAAACTCCAATTCCAGGAGAACTCCAGTTCCTGGATGGGAATCCGAGACCCTCTTCTGACCTCCGCGGTATTGCATGACACGAATGCACAAACCTGCATGCAGACAGTACATTCATACACATACAGAAATAAATTTTTAAAAAAGAAGTCAGCAGGGCTGGAGAGATNGGTTAAGAGCACCAACTGCTCTTGCAGAAGACCTGGGTTCGATCCCCAGCACCCACATGGCGGCTGAGAACCGTCTTTAACTCCAGTTCCAGGGGAATCCAACACCTTCTTCTAATCTCTGCAGCATTGCACAACATGGGTGCACAAACCTACAGGCAGACAGTACATTCATACACATAAAAAAAAAAAAAAAAAAAAAAAAAAGAAGTCAGCAAACACATGAAGAATATAAGCAACCTGAGTGTCAGTTCAAAAAACAACTAAGCTTCACATTAGAACCACTGCCAACAGAAGCTACCCAAATGCTTAAAGCTCAAGTAAAGACTCAGGTGGATCTCCACCAAACACTAATGCCCCTATTCAAGGACCCTCTAATGAAAACCCCTCGGATACAACACAGGATACATATCTCAAAAGAACAATGATGAATATAATAAGAGAAATAAAAGTTGAGGTAATTTAAGGTGCTTATAAACAAGGAAGTCCAGGACATAAAAGGGATAAATTGAAAGAGGACAATGATAAATTGCAGACTGGAATTACAAAATATATAGAAACTTTGAAGAAAATTCAAGTTGAAATGACAACAAAAGAAATGCAACATTCTACAAAGAACTTGGAAAGGCTGAGAGAAACTCAATAACAGAATGGATGAACTAGAAAATAGAACATCCAGATTAGAAGACAATATGGAAGAATTGCATAAATCAAGTAAAGATTATCAAAATAAAAAAATAACACAAGAATGGAATAACCAGGAGCCATGGGATACTGTGAAAATACCAAACTTATGAATTATAGACATAGAAGAGGAAGAAAACTCAATGGATAAGGATATGGCCCAGGTTTTCAACAAAACTTTAGAGGAATATTTTCCCAAATTAAAGCAAGAGATATCTATGCAAGTATTAGAAGCACATAGAACACCAAGCAGACAGAACCAGCAAAGAAATTCTCCACACCGTAACATAGTAAAAACACTACATGTTCAAAGCAAAGAAAGGATACTGAGGGCAACCAAAATAAAACAACAAGTTACATACAAAGGAAAACCTATCAGAATTACAGCTGATTTCTCAATGCAGGCAAAGAAAGCCAGAAGAGCCTGGTCTAAAATATTCCCATTCTAAAAGACTATAGATGCCAGCCTAGAGTACTTTATCTAGCAACATTTTCTATCATAATTGAAAGAGACAGGAAATGTTCTGTGATATAAATAATTTGAAAGAATTCTTCTCCAACAATCCATGCCTGCAGAGAATACTTCAAGCAATATAAAGAATGGAAGGCAGGGATGACTATAGACAATCAACAACAGAAAACAAATGATACAACCACTATGCACATAGAAAACCTAGGATAAGAATGCACTAGAAATAAAAGTGATTGGAAGCAATTTCATTCTCTCAACAACTATTTTAAATATCAATGTAATTAATTCTCCAATTAAGAGTCAGAGAGACCAGTGGACTGGATTAAGAAACAAATCACATCTTTTTGCTTTTCATGTCTCCAAGAAATTTACCTCACCTTTAAAGATAAATATTATCCGAAGGTGAAAGGAGGGTAAAAATAATACAAGTAAATGGCACTAAGAGAGAAGGAGGAGGCATATGCTGACCCTAGATAAAATATAATTCAAGGGCTTTGTTTGCATCTTTGAGAAAGATAGAGATTTTTTTTTTTTGCCATGTCTATGTGGTGCCTTTCTGAACATCTGGAAACATTCATTTGGCTGGACAGTGTCCTAGAATTTGTAGTGTCACTTTAAGGTATTTATTATGGGGTGATGTGTTTGGAGGAATTGTCCCCCAAAGGGAAGCTCAGTCTAGCAAGACCTGACCTTGTCCTTGGTACACGGAACTGGTTAAGAGTGGCTAGAATGAGCCAGGTGCTCCTCACCATCCCCCTGAATAACTGAAGTGCCCCCTGAAGACCAGAATCTCAAATATGCTTGAAAATACAGTTTGGTTAATCTGGACTAATTGTGTGCACTTAAGCACCCCAAAAGAAAGTATAACCAAAAATAATAGTCAATATATTTCTTTTAAAGTCTGCAAAAGTGTGCCTCCACACATTGGGAGTAAAGTTATATGAAATAATGTTAATCAGGCACAAAAACATTAGATCTTGGAATTGATTAACATAGTATGGTCACCTGCAGCCAAAGGACAAGTTCACTATAGTTCTTAATTAATCCTGACTATTAAAATACCTCAAAAGCAGATTCTGTTTCCACACATCATGGTCAAATGAACATAATGAAAAACCTAATAAATGGATGCTTTGTAACCCCTGGTCAAGAAATTCTAAAGGACTTTAGAATTGGGCATTGGAATTCACCCTTTTCTTATTTCTCCTAGTCCCCTGTCCCTGCCTTCATTCCACTTTCATGGGCACCAGTCAATAATTTTTCTCTCTATAGTTATGCTTGGGGGTCTTTTTGATTGACCCTCTGAATGAGGGATAACCCAGTTAGCACACCGATTGTCCCTTTTCAGCATGGAAGAAGTCAGAGCTGACAGCATACTGATTCCTTTCTGGAGATTGTGGTGACACTTTTCAGAGTAAAACATAACTAAACAGGAGCTAGAAATTTATTAGGCAGTTTAGGGATGAGACCCCCACCCCAAATTACCCAGACTCTTTCTCATCTGAGGAATCAAATCTTCCTAGAATAGCCAGTAAACAATTATCTCTCTGGTAGACTTGAAATAGCAGGAAAAGAAGAAAGAAACTAGAAAGGGGAAACCCCACAGATTGATTCTTTATATCACCAGAATAATAACTGGAAATCCCTCCTTTTTTTCTGGTTCTTGATGATTTCTCTTATTATTTTCATTTTGTATTGTTTCTGTTTTCCTGTGAAAAGAAGAAAAATAAGGAAAAACAACAAAAATGTATGAAATGTAGAAAA
The DNA here is from genome assembly GCA_009823505.1 of Rhizomys pruinosus. Classification (NCBI taxonomy): domain Eukaryota; kingdom Metazoa; phylum Chordata; class Mammalia; order Rodentia; family Spalacidae; genus Rhizomys; species Rhizomys pruinosus. Next base: position 144,209 of record VZQC01000005.1, on the reverse strand, counting down.
CCTGAATAAAATTAAATAAATACATAAAATCACAAAACGATGCTATGCAAGCATAGTAACTTGATCATGACTACAAAACAAAAACCAAACAAAAAAAGAAAGCAGTGCACTAAACAATTTTCCTGTTTTTAACACCACAATTATAATATAGGGGTTTCCTCTATGTTAATAAATTTAAGGGTGCTTTTTAAATGTGTGAAATAGTACTGGACTAATTGTTGCAAATAAGAATTTATGGAAACTTGATATTAGTATCGTGTAGATTTTCTTCATTAACATGTAAAGTTTTCATAAGGCTTATGCCACACATTACACAATGTTTTCTTAAAAAAAGTGTTCCAGATGATGGTGAACGCCATTACTGGCATCCCTTGGGAGGCAAAAATAGATGGAGATCCCTGAGATCAAGCCAGACTGCTCTACATAGCCAGTCCAGGTCAGCTGATCTACACTGAGAGAGCATCTCAAAAAACACAAATAAATAAACAGATAAGTAAATAAGTAATAAAAATGCTGCAGGATATCAATAAAGCATGAACTTCAAACATTGCCCTGACAGCTATAGAACAATGCTAGATCTTACAATAATTCTACCTCATCCATCAAAATCACCCTGAGCTTCTCCAAAATAATATTACAATTTTCAAATTTCATGATCTTCTTCTTTCTTCATATACTACTAAATATAAAAAAGTATATATCGTTTTGACATATAATTTGTAATTTGCACTTTGATATCTCATTTAGAATGATGTAAGGCTCTCTATTTCAATGTATCCATAATATTAATATTAATTTTAATATTAATATTAAAAAAAGAAAATCCTCCTGTAAATCAATTGTTTACTTTAAAATTTTTTTTAATTTATTATTGTTTATTTATTAATTTAACTTAGTGATTACCTACCTGGCATTATGTCTAACAGTGTAAATAAAATTAGAGACTTAATGAAAGAGAAGTATGTATCATTCACAGTATTTTAATCAATATTGTCACATGCATCATTAGGGGTTCCCAAGGAAAGCTTTTGGTAGTACTGCTGGAAAAGTATTCTAAAAAGTCACATGAGGAAGATTTGACACTGGGTTGCATTGCTCCAGTTTTCATTTCTCTGTTTTCTGCAAGTGCTTGTTTGAGGGGTGGAAGTGCTCCACTTGCTGACCCACCTGTCTCTTGTCATGCCTCCCCACAACATGAGGGATTTCTTTAATTCTTGAACTAAAATCTAGATACTCTTCTTTCTAAAATTTTCCTGTTTATGGGGTTGTATCACAATTCTGTAAGAGAACCTAATAAAAAAAATATTGGTACCATGATTATGCATCAAATCTGGCTCTCACACTACCTCCACTCCTTGCAATGGTACCTGAGTTCTGGATGGATGAAGTTTAATATAGTATTATGGTGCAGACACCCACACACTATATTTTTGGAAGTTGTGATCTTCTTTGTGCATTACACTCTGTTGCATGAGGAAGCTTCACTGATAAGAGTTGAGAGGTGCATTTTTATTCTTTGTAACCCTTATTCAGCTATGCTATAAGGGTATAATGAAGATAAAGATGTTTTGTCTGAAGCACACACATATTCAATACAATATATATTACAAAAAATAAGTTGGTATCATAAGCAGGATGTTGCTTTGGATACCTTGACCACCTAGTTTTTGAGAGAAATATGTGGAAGATATTGGAAGTTGGGACTAGAAAAAGTAGTTGACTGGTCTGTTTTTGTGCCAGTACCAAGCTGTTTTTATGACTATAGCCCTGTAGCATAGTTTGATGTCTGGTAGAGCCATCCCCCCTGTATTGCTCTTTTTGCCCAGAGTTGCTTTGGCTATTCGGGGTCTTTTGTTTTTCCAAATGAAATTGAGGATTATTTTTTCCAAACCTGTGAAGAAGCTCTTGGGGATTTTGATTGGGATTGCATTAAATCTGTATACAACTTTAGGTAGAATGGACATTTTTACTATATTTATTTTCCCAATCCACGAGCATGGGAGGTTTGTCCATCTTCTGATGTCTTCTTCAATTTCCTTCTTCAGAGGTTTAAAATTTTTGTTGTAGAGGTCCTTGGTATCTTTGGTTAAGTTTGTTCCTAGGTATTTTACTGTTTTTGAGGCTATTGTGAGTGGGAATGTCTCCTTGTATTCCTTCTTCAGTTGCCTACTGTTGGTGTAGAGAAAGGCTACTGATTTTTCTAGGTTTATTTTGTATCCTGCCACTTTACTGAAGCTCCTAATCATTTGTAGAAGTTTCCTGGTGGAGTTCTTAGCATCCCTTAAGTAGACAATCATATC